>CAWUFW010005735.1:1055753-1253253 GCA_963921515.1 Calotriton arnoldi
ACTCATACTTAAAACAGAAAAAGCACCAGCACTAACCCTGTACAAAACAACAATCCAAGAATACTCTAACCCAGCCTCTCCGTTCCTTCCAACACATCTCACACAATGAATTTATGGACCTGGTCAAAGCAAGCAGGTCTACCGGCAGCCCTTCTGACCCCTGTCCACCACAAACTTTCAAGACAATTCTTTTAACAACCTCTGCTGCCACTCCAGTAAGAAGAATCATCAACGATTCCTTAACTAGCGGAATATTTCCAGAAGAACTCAAAAAATCACACATACGCCCTTTACAGAAAACAAACTTGGACCCGCTGAACCCTGACAACTACAGACCCATTACAAATGGACCTTTCCTGGGCAAACTGATAGAAAGAGCAGCGTTCGCCCAGATGTCACAATTCATTGAAGAGAATGACATACTCTCAGACTTCCAAACAGGATTCCGTCTGGGAAGAGGCACTAAATCTGCCCTTCTTGCCATCTGGGATGACCTGAAGAATACAGTTGACCGCAGCGGGGTTGCTGCGCTACTCCTCTTGGACCTCTCGGCTGTCTTTGACACGGTTGACCATGACACTCTGAAACAAAGACTCTATGAAGCCGGCATAGAGGGAACTGCTCTAGACTGGATCGCGTCCTACCTTCGAAACAGAACTAATGTCATCCATACCCCACCTTTCTCGTCCAAACCATACTCCACAAAAGCAGGGGTCCCTCAAGGTTCTATCATCTCGCCCATGCTTTTCAACAGCTACATGAAGTCAATACCGGTACTGATCAATCAATTTCACCTCACGTGCTATAACTATGCAGATGACACGCAAATACTCCTTCAACTGGAATGCCCCAAAGACATTGAAAAATGCCCAATTTTCAGTTGTCTCAGAGCCGTGGATCAGTGGATGACTTGGAGCCATCTCAAATTGAATGCTTCAAAAACGGAAATACTCACGTGTGGCGATTGGAAACATTACGACCCGCTTGCCGCCTGGCCTGATGAACTGGGATCACCACCTAAACTATCGAAGGAAGTAAGAAACCTCAGAATAACCATGGACTCCAAGCTGTCGATGAATGCCCAAGTGGACAAACTAGCAAAATCAAGCTTTGTCACTATAAAAACGTTGCGACGAATTTTCCCTCATTTGGGATTTCTACACAGGGTCCAAGCTACCATCTCCCTGTCCAAACTCGATTACGCCAATAGCCTCTACCACGGATCACCTTTAACGACCATGAAAAGACTACAACGGATTCAGAACTCGGCTGCCAGACTACTCTTGCATATCAAACCGCGAGACCACATCTCCCCTGCCTTGAAAGCCCTGCATTGGTTACCGGTTGCCAGAAGATCCACATTCAAGCTACTTTGTATCACCCACAAAGCAATACATGGGATGGGACCGCTCTTCATCAGGAATAAAATCACCAAACACATTCAACAAAGGAACCTACGCTCTAAAGGGGCATCTCGCCTCAAAATCCCAAGATACAAGAAAAAAACCATGGGTGGCACATCCTTCTCTGTTCAAGCAGCCAAACTATGGAACTCATTACCCCCCAATATAAGATCCTCCGACAACCACCTTATCTTCAGAAAAATACTCAAGAATTGGCTCTTCCCCACATAAGCACCATACGCAAACAGAAATTTACAGCATATTCCTCTGTATATAAGCATTTATTTTCACTATAGATATGTACCTATCTTTGTGTATTGCTTTGTATAAACATGTAGAATAATTATGTTGTTGTAAATAAATAAATAAATAAAAATCATCTTTGGTCTACATGTACTTACTTCCATTGTGCATCTATGTACCTTCCATGTACTTGGATCTGTGTGTCTGTTACCTTTCTCCTGAAAAAGCATATCCAATGCACTACCCTATTTCTCATCCTGTACCTCTATCAATATCTTTAATCTATATATACTTACCTCCTTTATGCATCTATATACTTTCAATGTACTTATGGAACTATATATTTATCACTTTCTTCTAATTTAGCATTTTAAATGCACTACCCTATTTCTAAGCCTATACTTCTCTCAATATATTCTCTGGCCCAACCTTCTGACTCATCTCAAACTTCTTTCTACTACTCTTTCCAATGCACTACCCTATCTCTCACCCTATACACATCTATCAATATTTCCTCTACATCCACTCTCTCATTTATCCCATACCACTACTATGATCCCAAAATAATCCTTTCTAGACTCTCTCCTACTCTACACCCTCCTTGCATCATCTGACACCTCTTTTTACTATACCGATCCCCCCAAACAAACCTTTATAAACTCTCCCCTCTGACTCTTCCCCTCAAAAACCCCTTTTTACTCATCCAAAAGCCTCCTCATACTGCTATTACCTCCAAAAATAAATAAATAAAATAAATCTCACTCTTCTGTCCCTCCACTATCCTTTTCAATAAAAACAACAGACTAACGCGTTCAATTCTCAATTTCCATATTCCACTATACTAATTCACCACTAATCCTTTATGGGTTCCAAAGTAGCATGCTACTCGCCAATGAAGCGTTTCAACGAATATGTGATGTTACAACGCGATCAAAATGATCGCGGTATGTAACATCGCAGCTTTTACAACGCAAGTCGTTACAACGACCTGCGCTGGAGGGCGCTGGACTTAGGAGTAGTAAGATTTACTATTCCAACACCAGTCTACGTACAGTAGGGAAGGTGTTGGAATAGTAAATCTTACTATTCCTTAGGTTATAGCGCCCTCCAGTGCAAGTCGATGTAACGCTTGCGTTGTAATGGCAGCGTTCTAAATGCATCGCGGTGTAATCACCGCGATGTAAAGTATGTTTCCCGTTTCAACACCCATCAGGGTTACCAGCGCTATATAAACACAAACCTTTTTCACTTTTCTACCCCTCCCCAACCCTTCTCAATCCAAATAACTGACTAACATATCCACCACTCAAATTACTTTCATGTTTCGCCATACTAATTCAACAGTAATCCTTATGGGTTCCAGAGTAGCGTGCTACTCGCCAATAAAGCGCTTCAAATCCCCATCAAGGGGTAGCAAGTGCTATAAAAATACAAACCTCTTTCCCTCTTCTATCCCGCAACCTACCCTTCTCTATCCAAATAACTGAATAACATATCCACCACTCAAATTACTTCATACTTCACTATACTAATTTTCAACACTAATCCTTTACGGGTTCCGGAGTAGCGTCCTACTCGCCAGAAAAGCACTTCAACACCCATCAGGGGTAACAGGTGCTACATGAACCTTTCTTCCCTTTTATCCCTCCGCTACCCTTCTCACTCCAAATAACTGACTAATACCCACCACTCAAATTACTTTCATATTTCACCATACTAATTCAGCACTAATCCTTTATGGGTTTCCGGAGTAGCGTGCTTCAACACCCCATCAGGGGTAACAAGCGCTATATAAATACAAAGCTTTTTTTTTCCCCTCTTCTATCCTTCTGCTATCCTTCCAAATCCAAATAACTGACTAACCTATCCACCACTTAAAATTTACTTGCATGTTTCACTATACTAATTCAACACTAATCCTCTATGGGTCCCAGAGTAGCGTGCTACTCGCCGAAAAATCGCTATGACGCCTCGTCAGGGGTAGTAAGCGCTATATAAATGCAATTACAATACAATATATATATATATATACACACACACATATATATATATATATACACACACACACACACATTGTACAAAACGCAGTGGTCCATATTTCGCAGGGAACCATGAAATATGGAAAATATTTCACAGTTCTTAGTGTAATACGAATTTCATAAAAATAATGACAGCCGCCCATACCACTCTTCAGAGCTTTATCACTGTCAGAGCTACTAGCAATATACTGCATGGAGGACCAAATTATATAGCAAGTTTTTCTAAAACATAAATGGCAAACAAGGCAAATTATACGCTACTTTCTTTGACAGAATTATTGTGAAATCTGCCCAATTGTGTGGCACACACTAAATCCATAAGTATATGGAAACTCTTACGTCACAGTATCATAAATCCAGAAGTCGTCACAGTGGTAAGTTTTTTTTTTTTTAAATCAATAATATATTCATTAAAGGTAAACAAAACCTGAATATTCTAGTTTCAGTGAGAACTTATCGTTCATGTCAAAGAAAATAGCTTTTATAAGCTAACTACATCAAAGTAAACATAAAAGAAATTCATAACAGGTACAATGTGTAATATGGTCCTAAATTGCTATCTCAGGGCTCTAGTGACATTTACAAAGTCGAGAGTGGTGAAAAGGTTATTAAGAAGATCATGTCACTGTATAAAAAATCTCAGACCAACAATTGTGAAACCACAAATAGGTTTTAATGGAAAAATTCACTGAAAAGTGCCACAGTATCCATATACTCTGTTTCGTATAAAGATATATATGAATTTCTGAAAAAAGTTGCTTTGAAAATAAATCTACAATATGCCCAAAAAAGTAAAAAAAAAAAAAGTAAAAAAAGGGAACGGGGGGGGGATAGAGAATACATATTTAGTTTATACCCTAAAATCAAACAAAAACAATTAAAAGACAATCAAAAATTTGTAGCTTGGAAATGTGTGCTATGCCTTTTTGGTACAACCTGATCAAAATAGTTAATATGCGCTCAAATTATTGGAAAATTTACTTCTGATTGAGGTTACACTACAGGAACGGTTGCATTTTAAATAAGGAGACAATAGCAGTTGTAGGTTTTCAACTTATTTGTTACCAAGTAATTTTTTTTCAAAGCTGATTAAATCATACATTATAAACAACCTAAACAGCTATAAGAAATCAGAACGCTTTCATACATAAACCAAAACATCTAGTAGTAGTGCTTGCACTTCCCTGTTGAACCATCAGAATTTAATTACTTTGGATCGAATTATTACCAAACATTTCGCAATAAAATTAGAGGTGCTCTGGTACAAATTCTTTTTACAGTCTTTAAACCAAGTAACAGTCAAACATGCACCTAAACAGGACACCTGTGTCTTAAACACAGCATTCTAACAGAACAACCTCAGTGCCAAGACCTTGGTTTTAAAAGTTTTTTTATATAAAATTTAGAGTTCTTCTGAATTCTGTTCCTCATCCTCTAACGAATCCTGTTTATATAGGAAGGTAAGAAGAAAAAGTGCAATGTCCATAGATGACCAATAAGCAGTGTGTGATGTCACTGCCGACCAGTATCTGCTTTCCACAAGACCTTCTCGTAGCTCAAAATCAATCCTGTGCTCCAGCTCCACTAGAGAAAAAAGAAAAGTATATCAGATTATGTGTAGACCCCAAACAGTTATCAAAATCAGTGAACAACTATCACATTTTTTTATGTCATAAAATGTCATACAGCTAAATAAAGTGGTGAGGCTGACTCTGTTAATGCCTTTATTATTTGTCAGTCCTTGTGGCCTGACTCGTCAACTAGGTCTGTACTCCATATTATGCCTTTCCTCTGTTTGAGTCCAATTCACAAAGGCAGAAATCTTATTCCTCAGGATTACCTATACCAAATGTTTGCAGGAAAGAAATGATAATCCTCCATTCAGCCATTGATTTTACATTTTTCTTACTATTTAGAGATGCCTAGAGATACTTCAAATTATTGGGGTTGTACAATGTTGAATTAATTCATGAAGTCACAAGTGAAATAAAAGTTTAAATTACAAAAGATAAATAAAGAACAAACTACAGCACCCAAAAAGTGACCCATGTCAGATTTCAGATGTGAAGATTTTTGAAGTAAAGTAATTATAACATTACCCAATGTACGCTCAAGCATTGGCAAGTAGGAAAAATGTAAAATCAATAGCTGAATGGAAGATTTTAATTTCTTTTTTTTTTAAAATCCTAAAGTTAATGATTAGACCACTTCTACCAGTACTTAATGGACTACACGCATTACTTAAACACAATTTTTATGTGATTCACAAAAGAATGTGAGGAGTATTTCTGGAAACTTATCCAACTCATAGGCTTACAGAAGTACTACAAATCATAAAACAGAATTGTGTGTATTTTTCCAGAGGTTGAAAATCAGAATCATCCTACCATTAAAATTTTTCTCCACTAGGATAATGCTTCCTTATAGAGAAAGCAAAAGGCACACAGATGGACGGAATGCAGCGCAAATCAAACCATTCACACCCAGTCAATAGATCTGGGTTAAATCCATCGGTCTTTTGCTCACCATGCCACCCCAGTTTAGACCCCGTTTCCAGTCCAGAGAGGACCTGACCTGGCAGTTCGGACTGGACTGTTCCCATGGGGAACAGGGTCAAGACTGATTTGTATATGGCTGGGTCTGAACTGGAATGGCATGGGGAGCAAAAAAACACAATGGATTTAGGCCCAGATCTCTGTACTGGGGTGAATGTTTGACATTGTGCAGCATTCTGCCCATCAATTGTTCTTTTTCCCTGTAGAGACAGACATCCTTTAATAAATATGAGTTACTTTCCTACCCTGGAAATGTGTGGTTTATATACATATGTGTTTTGATGGTGAATATATATATATATATATAAATAATATATATATTATATATATATATATATATAATATATATATATATATATATATATATATATATATATATATATATATCCTCCTCGCGTTGGCTCAGCTCACTGGAACGTCTGGCGCTCTGTGACGGTGCGGTCCTGGATACGGCAGAGCCAGGCCGTTCAAAATTCAACAATTTTTCCAACAAAAAAGATTCCAATCACACTCACAGATATAGTTTGTATCCAGTCTTTTATTTTGCTGGCAACAACATTGTTAGGGCAATTCAGCACAGCCCAACACGTTTCAGTCTGTCAAAGACCTTGATCACAGGTAAAACCCGTGATCAAGGTCTTTGACAGACTGAAACGCGTTGGGCTGTGCTGAATTGCCCTAACAATGTTGACTGGATACCAACTATATCCGTGAGTGCGATTGGAATCTTTTCCGTTGGAAAAATTGTTGTGTATATATATATATATATATTTATTTTTGTTTGTAGGGTCTCCCCTACTACCACAGGTTGCCCACCCTAACATGTTCCCTGGCTCAATCTTAAAGGGACTATCCAGTAAAGAAAAAAAGCAGTCGTTTCTTTTACCCAATCTCGCATCTTCAACAATCAACTAAAACAAGCATTCCAGATTGTCTGTTTGGGCTGAGACCTACTTGGCATCATTCACCAAATGGCCCCTTTAATACTTATCCATTTATTATGGTGGAGAGTCCGCCATAGTTGTGTATTTTTTTAACCAAAAAAAGGAACTTTAAGGCTGTAGTTTTCCACAAAGTCTGCCTCTTCGAATGAGGATTTGTAATTTAAATTGTGATAATTATTTTTAATGCACACCTAAATATCACTTGGATATTTAGATGGAAAAGTTTGAAAATTACCCTTATAGTTACCATCTTTCCCCCCCATCTTAGACAGGGTAAAACACAAATACAAAAATGTACTCAACCTTTGTCGATTCAGAGATATAAATGAACTCTGTTTAATACGTATCTACGGAAGCACTTTTGTTTCAAAATGAATATTTCTCAATATTTTGCTGGCTGGCTCATTCTCTCAAAACACACAATAAATCACAAAAAAATGAAAGAATGTTTCAATGTGATACAGGTCACTAGTAAATGCAACAGCACCTTGACATTGAGGGCTTGAAAGGTGGCACCATGAGCAAGTGCAAAGTCCTCGATGTGAGACATGAGCACCTCAAAACTCCTGTCATCAAGACGGGAGAATGATACAATGCTGAATGCCTGAATTTCAACCGTGATTGGAAAGAATTTTGAGATTCATGAATGGCAGGCCTGTACCTCCCATAGGTGGAGAAGGAAAAAACTGGCCCTTTCTCTTTTCTGAATAAAGCATTCAGCGCAAGCTATTCGATGATTCTTCAGAAGATTTCCTTTCGTGGCTTTGAGGCAACAATGTCCCTTACATCAACATCTCATGAATAGATCTTAGAACTGTTAAAGGGGCACAGACAGTCTGACAGATCTCACACCAGTGTCCTTTTGATATCTTCAATTTACAGGAAGGGCACCTGTCAAAGACAGCAGACAGGGTGATTGAAGTAAAAGGAGGGGAGAGAAACTGCAGGATCTGGCAGCACGCTTGCTAACCTTTTGACACTTGTCCTTCATTTAGTATCGGTATTAACCCCCAAATCATTTTCTTACTTGTAATATTCTAAATCACTCAGGTATCACACTGACAGTAATCTTAAATTCAGGAAATTTACTATACTACAGCAGATGCTCTGGTAAGCTGCTCTGGCACACTGACTGAACTCAAGCAGTGGTATTGTTTGCTGTAATATGTACATTTATAGAAAAACAAAATAGAAACCTATTTCTTAGAACCGAAATAACACCTACATAATCCAAAAAAAACAATTTAGTGGAAAATGAAATGAAAAGAAATACAGTTTAGCGGAAAATAATGCAATCAGCAAAGAAACAAGTTGAAAGAAGATGTAGACCCCCTTGGGGAAATTCTAGTAGATAGCATAGTTTCAATATTAAAGTAAAAACAGAGGCAAGACAGCAAAGGTAGAGAGGCTGCAGGCTATAGAAAGCGTCCAGACTAGAGTCAGGATATGATGAGTCGAGAGACAAGAGTCAGGATAAGGAAAGGTCCGGAAACAAAAAAGGAGTAGCATGGAGGGGTAAATCAACTAATTTTATAAATGCGAGAAACAAAAGAGGGTTTCAGAGATGTTACCCCCAAAAACCAAGGCAGAAAGGGGAGGGTGGGAAAAACAAGAGAACAGCACTGGAAAGAGGGAATGAAGCTTGGGGGTGAGAATAATCCAGCTGAACAATCGTTTAAGAAAAAACAGTGAAATATCACCCAGTGATAAGACGTAGGACGGGAGGGTGAAGCAAAAAGTATTGATGCAAAGGTTGTACAAAAACCAACAATGACACCATTCTGAAGATCAATGGCATTTACACTTTAATAGAAAGATCATGTAAATCGAAATTAAATGAGGCCATTTTACTAACTGACTACCAAATAGAAAATTACATTCATGCTGAAAATTTCAATTGAACAGTTATGGGGAAATAGATTGTCAGAATTGGTACTCTAAATGTTTTGCTATGGAATCACAAGCAATCATGTTTTGCATCGGAGCAGATCATGTTTAAATCAAGAAAGCTGAAAAGCTGGAGAACTGAATTTTTGTCAAAGTTTAAGGTGTTGTAAAGAACAATAAAATTGCAATTGCAGATAAAAATCAAAGCGGAGAAATACAAGAAGCATTAGCATAGTGGCGGCCAACACTGAAGCAGTCAGTATCAAATTCAGGGCCGGATCAGTGATGGCTATAAAAAGTTAAAAGAACAACAAGGAAACAGGTAATGAAACAACCCCTTTTAACCATAATTATGTACTCAAGAATCCTCTACAAAACATACTTTTATATTTAATAGAAATTTTGTATGACTAACATGTGGAGTCGAGTAAGCCAGAACTGCTGTGTGGAAAGCTCTGTGTGCCTGTAGAAGATTGATAAAATACAGTCTTCTTCTCTTCTCCATCTGTTCCGTCTTTTGTGGTCTCTGAGGATTGTAAAGTAGCTGCACTAGAACGTGCAAATCTCGAGAACAACATCCCTCCAAGACCCTTTCCAATGCTAGCAGCACCTAGATTTAACACACAAACAAAACAAAGAGTCACAAATAAAGATGTACAACATCAGTTAGGTGAATAAGTAAGAGAGGAGCCGGCTAACGGATCATGACTGGACAACACAATTCACTTTAATCATACTAATACAACAGCAAGTAAACAAGTATGACTGAATGACAGACAAAAGACCACAAAGCAAGCTTTTAAGGAAAGGTACTAAAATAAGGGGTGAGGAATTCACTTCGCCAGATGCACATGGCATATTGTTGGGGGGTCAAAGACAAGTTTATATGTAGGCACAATTACTTACAGCACAAAACTTTTGGCTGCCAGTTTACAGTACCACCGTGCGGATCGTGAAAAAAGACTGCTTGCCACAAAGGCAGGGTTTATATCCATGTGTATGTTAGTCTGAAAGAAAAAGCAAATGAACTATGGGCTGTGGCTAGTTCCTACCCCATGGATCCCAACGGTGGGCGGTGATCTGTAGTCACAGAAACTCCAAGATCAAGCGCCCGCTCGGCACCTGATTCAACCAGACTACAGTTTGACTACAGATCACCGCCCCCCGTTAGGATCCATGGGGTAGGAACTAGCCACAGCCCATAGTTCATTTGCTTTTTCTTTCAGACTACGCGGAGAGTAAGTAACCGTAAGTTTGCGGTACTAATCTGTCACAGGAGAGGGTGCCCCTTAGCGAGTGCATACCCTCCGTGACAATCCTGGTCCTGAAGAAAGCCTCGCAAATCTGCATGGTGAGGCTGAAACATGTAGACCGGCCACAATCACTTATTCACAAGGATGCCACTGGCCAATTAAACCGGTAAAGACATCCACCCTCGTCCTTTTTTAGTCTTGCCTTACTTGCCCATTATTAAAAATTATTTAGGACACGTAAAGACAATTTTAACACTCACGGTGTTATTGTTCACTCACTATCACGGTCAAAACAAAACCTGCTCCGCTGTAATCAGGCGTCGTAGCACACCCGAGAGGCATTCGGCCCCTCAGGTGGGAACCCTATGATGAAGCATGTCACCAACTAGGTTGGTGAGTGAGGGTTCTTTTTAAACACACATGTGACTCCTTTTGCTTTGCTCATAACAATCATTCGGAATCACTCTTTCATTGTTGGTTGATATAGGGAAAAGGGGACCAAGAGTGGCTCCGTTGAAAACTCCCTTTCTCTCTCTTTATTTAGCGTAATGAGAACGCTGCCATAATTTGTCAACTCACTGCGTGGCATAAGAGAAACTATCTTTTTTCAAGACAGGTAGATTTCAAGTTATGAAATTTCACACCCCTGTAAGTAAATCAGATTAATTCACTTAACGTATATCTTATTTATACATTCATGAATTATTTTTCTAATAAAATCCTACTTTTACTGTGAAGGCACTTAAAAAGCACTCTGAAAGGAACACAAAATGGAAAAATCTGACCATCATAGAATGAAAAAAGGGGACATCTTTTGATTTTTACGTAAGCAAAGAAAAAGTTACTTACCTTTGGTAACGCCTTACCTGGTAGAGACTACCTACCTACAGATTCCTTACCTTAGAATTATCTCCAGGTGTCATACTGGATCCGGAACCTTTTTTTCGTGAGCAGCGCGTCTGTAGGTGGTGTCGTTCGGCTTCGTGTGGCATCATCGGTGAAGGAAGTGACGTGCATGGTGACTATATGGGCACCACCCTGGCCCGCTGATGTCAGCTTCTTTCTGTGACTTTCCACGCCAGGAGTGCGGAGCCACAAAGAACCAGTGACCACTGGTGTGGAAAACTAGGGCCCTGCAAGGGGAAAGCCCCTTCCCTAGAAATCAGTTTGCAGAGCGGGGGAGGATGGCTGGGTCGGTAAGGAATCTGCGTTTAGATAGAGAATCTACCAGACAAGGCGTTACCGAATGTAAGTAACTTGTTCATCTAATAGAGACTGCTAGCCTCAGATTCCTTACCTTAGATAAGATACTCAAGCAAAACCTCCCCGGAGGTGGGTTTGTGAAAAGGATTCACACTAGAAAGACCTGCAGGACCGAATGAGCAAAGTGCCCATTCTGATGCTTCGTGAATGTGTGTAGGGAAGCCCACATTGCTGCCTGGCAGATATCCAGGACCGGAACTCCTCGTGCTAATACAGTGGTCACAGCCTTAGCTCTGGTGGAATGAGCATGCACACCCTCGGGAGAAGGGGGTTGGCTTCTTGACAAATGTGTAGCAGAACTTAATGCAGAGCACGAGAAATGGTCGGCTTCTGCACAGCCTTTCGCTTCTTCACTCCGAAATACCCCATAAACAGTTGGGCGTCCACCCGGAACTCTTTGGTGCGGTCAAGGTAGAACGACAACACACTTTTTAGGTCCAGACAGTGAAGTCGCTCCTCTTTCTTGGAGGGAAGTGGCAGAGCGTAAAAAGTAGGCAGGGTGATGGACTGGCCTACATGAAAGGGAGTGACTGAGTTTGGCAGAAAGAAGCTCTTGTATGAAGAACCAGCTTGGCTGGGTAGATGTTCAGGTATGGAGACTTGGATGACAAAGCCTGAAGCTCACCGATTCCCTGAGTAGATGTTTTTGCCACCAATAAGGAAGTCTAGATAGTAAGGAGCCTGAGAGGACAACTGTTGATTGGCTCAAAGGGAGCTCACATCAGAAAAGTTTAGACCAGATGAAGGTCCCACTCAGCAATGATGAAAGACAAAGGTGGAAACGTGTTGCAAAGCTTTCAAGAACCTATTTACAAGAGGGGATTTGCAGAGGGTTGGCTGATCAGGCAACCGCAGAAAGGCTGATATAGCAGAAAGATAGCCCTTTAGGGTGCCCAGAGCAGAGACCTGCTGGGCAACAGAAAGGATAAAGAGAAGAACCTGACAGAGTGGAGCAGAAAGAGGGTAGTTTTGTTTCTCTGCACACAATGCCACAAACTTGCCCCAATGGCAGCAGTCTTGGTGGTGGGACATCTGGCTGCCAAGATAACAGTGCAGACTTCGGGCAGAAGGTCGAAAGCTGTCAACTGTAGCCACTCAATCTCCATGCATGAAGGCGGAATGTTGACAAGTTCAGGTGGAGAACTCTCCTCTGCTGATGTGACAGAAGATCCTCCAGAAGAGGCAGCCTGATCAGAGGACCGATAGCCATGCTAGCCTTCCATTGATAGTGGGCACAAAGGCTTTTAATGCCAGCCGGATCATCCACAGCACCAGTAGGTTTATGGGGAGTCCGGATTTCGCCAGAGACCAGAGGACTCTGTTCTGCACCTCTCCCAGATGGCCACCCCATCCCAGGAGTGACGCATCTGTCACCACTGTCAGACTTGGTTGGGGAAGGGAGAGGGGTCTGCCGCTGACCCAATCTCAGTTCATTAACCACCACTGCAGATCTCTTGCAGGTCCCTTCAAGATCTGGACCATGTCAGAGATTCCCCTGATGCTGCGCCCAGTGGAACTACAGACCCCACAACAGAGCCTGCATATGACAGGGGGCCGGCGTTACAAGCAGGATGCAGGAGACCATGAGGCCCAGCAGCTGGAGAGTCAGTCTCACCGAAAACAAGGATAGAGGTTGAAATATCCGTATCATGGCTTAAATATCCTGGACTCGCTGTTTGGGAGGGTAGGCCCAAAACTGCACCGTGTTCAGAACAACTCTGATGAAAGGGAACATCTGAGAAGGAGTTAGGTGTGACTTCAGCACGTTGATAGTGAACCCCAGCAAGTGCAGGAGGTCCGCCGTAGTCTGGAGGTGGGAGACAACAGCCTAGGGTGAGCCAGCCTTCAACAGCGTCGCGATAGGGGAAGACTGGCACCCCTGATCTCCGCAGAGGAACTGCAACCACCGCCATCACCTTTGTGGACACCTGAGGGGGGGCTGGTAAGGCCAAAAGGAAGCACAGTCAACTGAAAGTGCTTGTGGCCCACCGCAAACTGCAGTTAATGCCTGTGGGCAGGCAGGAAGAGAATATGGAAGTATGCGTCCTGCAAGTCCAACGCTACCATCCAGTCTCCCGGGTCCTGGGCGGACAGGACTTGAGTGAGCGTGAACATTTTGAACTTTTGCTTAAGAAAGAAATTGAGCGGGCGCAGTTCTAGGATAGGGCAAAGGCCTCCGTCCTTATTGGGCACCAGAAAGTAGCGGGGATAACAACCACAACCTACTTCTGGCAAAGGCACCCTGTCTATGGCACCCGTGGCCAAGCGAGCCATCACTTGCTGGCGGAGCAAGGAGAGATGGTCCTCCGTAAGCTTGTCGCAAGTGGGTGGCATGGGTGGGAGGGGTAGTCACAAAAGGGAAGGGAGGGGAGGGGAGTAGCCCCTTTGAAGAACCCAGTGGTCTGATGTTATCGACCTCCTGCGGCGGGAGGTGATAGCATATCTTGCCTCCCACTGAGTGTTACTGATGGTAGGAGGGCAAACTAAAGGGGTTTGGAGGCTGCAGCTACCGGGCGAATGGTGGGCTGGCCCTTCCTCTGGCTGAATGACCCTCGGGTCTGTGGGTATCGCATCCTCGGCCACGAGGAGCCTGGGAAGCATGCACACCATGGTGGCTGGGCTGGTAAATATGCCGCTGGAAGCCCCTTCTGTGGCAGCGAAAGGTGAACTGGAGTTGGCGGGGCCATGGAAAGGCCCAGGGACCTGGCCGTAGCTCTTGCTATTCTTTAAGCGCTTCAGCGCTGAGTGCGCCTTGTCTCTGAAGAGACAGGAGCCATCGAAGGGCATGTCAATAAGTGACGCTTGGACGTCCCCAGAAAAGCCAGTGGTTCTCAGCCAGGTGTGGCGTTGTAAGGCCTCGACGAAGAAACCACTTTGCCCAGTCCACATCCAATCTTGAACTTCGCTGTATCTTTCCCGTCTGACATAGTTTGGGAGAGTATGGCTCGGGCCTCCTCCGGGAAATTGGGCAGCACCAGCCCACCCGAATCCCATATGGCGTTGGAGTAACAGCCCAAAAGGAACGCAGTGTTCACGGACGCAGTGCCAGGCTGGTGGAAGAAAATATTTTCCTTCCTAAGGTGTCCAGCCTCTTGGATTGCCTATTCGGTGGAGTGGTAGCAAATGCGCCAGGATTTACACGAGAGGTGGAGGCTTAGACCACCAAGCTCTCCGGGGGTAGGGTGTTGCGTGAGGAAGTTGGGGGTCCCCTAAGGTGGGGTGGTGGTGGCAGGCAATCGTCCTGTTCACAGGGACAGCTGCCAAGGTTTCAGGTTGCTTATGTGTGACATTTTCATAATTTCAGTGTAATTATGAGTGACATTCAAGGACTATGAGTGCCACTTTCCCGTGAGCAAAATCAAGCAATTTAGACAAGGGAAACAAATAAATGTTAGAAATTACACCCTCTTAAGCAACGAGAAACTCTAAGATCATCTTAAAACTGCTGCAAAGCACCAAAAATGGCAGGGCACTGGGACCAGACTATACCAAACAGGACGCGAGAGGCCATACTGCCTGCAAATGACTCATGTTCCATAACGCCCTGTCCACCACCCCACCCACAAAAACAGGATAGATTTTCTATGAGTGGACTTAAACAGAACCAAGTGCCTCCTCCTGCATGAACTGATCATACTGTGCTAAGAAGCCCCTGCACGAATCAAGGCAAACCACAATAACAAATGCTGGGCTGGAGCTCTGCTGTCTCATGCAGGCCTCAGTCCCAGCATGCATTGCTTTTCACAAGCAGGTACAATCGGATTGCTTCCTCAATAAAGTTTTTGAGGTGGGCGTGTGGCGAAGCTTTGAGCACAACTTATCCCACAATAAGAGACTGCTCACACATTATGCAAACATTATACATCAGGCCCAATCGATTTCCTGCAAAGCTTTCTTAGACATATCAATTTGTTAACCTTATGGAAAGGTGCCACATAAATTGTCAGAAAAGTGATAACTTTCTAACAGAAATACCAACCAGGAAATATTTGCAATTCTTGCCAAGATGTAAGGTTTTTAAGAGGACTACACAAAGGCTCCTAAAAATCCCTTTACAACTTCGTGCAAGCCTCCTTGGAACATTAGTATCACACATCACTGCCTGGCATGTACCTGCTTGAAACAGGGCAGCAGGCAGCTGCAGCTAAAGATGATCATCATGACTGTGCGCTACTAGAGCTATTAATTTAAAGGATTAGAGGCAGAGAGATACCTCCAGCACATAACTTCTGCCTCCACCTCTCCCACCACCCACACATCCAATATATCAATGGACCTAAATTACAGCTCAAGCGCTAGTAAAACTCACAAGACGCTCTTCAAGCATTTGATACGGTGAACCATAGGATCTTGGCTCATTGGCTCAGGAAGATAGGAGTAACAGGCATGGCGCTTCAATGGCTGTGTTCTTTTCTGGAGGGAAGGTCCTTTCAGGTATTTGAGGAGAGCTTTGCATCCAAATCTACCCCACTACTGAGTGGAGTCCCTCAGGGTTCCACGCTCAGCCCGACCCTTTTTAATGTATATACGGCCCCACTGGCATCTGTTGTAGCCTCCTATGGAATTCGCATGGTGAACTACGCCGATGATACACAATTGGTGGTGGCGTTAAACCAAGCTGATCATAGTACTAACAGCCTTTACCCCTGCCTAGAGGACATCTCGAGTTGGATGGACGCGTCCCAGCTCAAGCTCAATGGTGGGAAAACTGAGCTCATGATACTAGGCAACCCCCTCAATTACAAATCCAGCTCTATGTGGCCAGTTGGCATGGGTCCCCCCCCCGGTCCCCAAATCAGAAATCAAGAGCTTAGGCATCTGGCTGGATCAGGACCTGAGCTTTAGAGTACAGGCTAGGAAGACGGCAGCCACTTGCTATGGCTTGCTCAGAATGGCCCGTAAAGTCCTCCCGCTCCTTCCCTTCCAAGCCAAAAAAGTATTGGTTCAATCTCTTATACTGTCCAGACTGGACTATGGCAATGCACTGTACCTGGGTGTCCCCACTACAGTAGTCTCTAAACTTCAGTCTGTGCAAAACAGCGCTGCCAGGCTTCTTGTGGGAGTCCCCAATCGACAATCGGCGAAACCGGCGATTGTCTCTCTTCACTTGCTTCCAGTCCAGGAGCTAATTCACGACGGTGCAGTGGTATGGTTATAGGTAAAATGGCGCTCCAAGAATGAGTAGCACTTACACTCTATTTAGATTTCTGAGAAATTTATATGGATGGTGCTGAAAGGTGAGAAGAACCACCAGTCTCCCCAAACACGTGGTCGAAACCAACATAAACAAACACAATCCTCAGCACACGTCTTTTAAGTAATATGCAATTATCCAATTTGTTTTAGTCAAGCATAAATGATACAGAGAAATTTTCGAGCTTGGTTTCTTTCAACTCTGGATTAATGTTCAGTTTTTATATCAGTTTCTAAATTAATCAACATTATGTACATCAAGTTGTTCATTTACCCAGAAAGTAATGTAACTCTGGATCAATGTTAATTCCTATATCAGTGCACCGTAATCTCATGATCCAGAGTGCTTCCCTCTTCCGTAAGGCTAGCTTCTCTGTTTCCTCCCCTGGGGTGTCTCTGGGTATGTTCTATACCATAAAATGAAAACTGTTTGTTGGTATTCTGTGAGGGGCAATGCATGATGTGTGCAGAGATGGGATACCTTTCATCACTCTGTTTCACTGCCCTCATATGTTCTGCAATCCTTTCACGTAATATTCTTATTGTGCTCCCTACATACTTTTTATTGCATTTGCATTCAATGACAAACCACAAATTTGGTCATACAGTTTATGTTAGTCAATATCTTGTATGTCTTGTTCCCTGGGCCTCTGAAATCTGTCTTGTTGTTCCAAGCCCATTTACAAACAGTACAGTGTCCACATCCATAGAACCCTTTCATTCGTTGGGTTAACCAATTTTCTATTGTTAGCGCTCTGGGGTAACTAGGGCTGAGTAGATTTCTCAAGGAAATCCCTCGTCGGTATGTGATGTTGGGTCTCTCTGACACGGAAACCCCCAGGGATCTGTCTGCTTTTAGAATGTGCCAGTGCCTGTGTAGACTCCGCATCATAACCGCTTATAGTGTATTATACCCTGTTATCATCCGCACTTTGTCATCTCTCTGTGTATCTTTGGTACGTTCTCTAAGAGTGTCTTGTCTCTTAATTTTTTTGATTCTCTTCTCCGCTCTGGCCAAAGTCATTATTGTAACCTCTTTTTCGGAAGCAGGCCAACACTCCTTTTTTGCACTCCTCATATTCTTTTTCTTCACTACAATTGCGTCTCACCCGAACAAGTTCATCAAATGGGATGGACCTAATCTGGTGAGCTGGATGAGCACTAGAAGCATGAAGTAATGCATTACATGCTGTTTTCTTGCGGAATAGTTTGCTTTGAATCTTATTGCCACTTGTGTATAGTTCCACATCTAAGAACGCAATTTTACTTGTGCTGTGCTCAAAAGTAAACCTGATGTTGCAATCATTACCATTTAGGTATTCGACAAATGCTAAGAGTTTGCTGGTGGTGCCTGTCCATATCATTAAGCAATGATCAATATAACGACCCCAATATAAAATAGAGTCATTCCACTCGGATCCCATTGGGCCCCAGATCCTCATCTCCTCGAACCAACCCATAAACAGATTGGCATACGAAGGAGAGAATCTGGAACCCATGGCAACCCCTGCTTCTGCCTGTACCATTCGTCTTTAAACAAAAAGATGTTATTATCCAGAATCAGCTCAATCATTTCGATTAACATCTCTGTATGGTCCCATGCGCTTGCTGATCTTGTGTTTAGAATTTTTCTATTAGCGCGCAGGCCTGTTTCTCTCCTAATGCTCGTGTATAGGGCTGTCACGTCTAGGGTGACCAAGGTCATGCTATCCTCCCAAATAAGATCAGAGAGTATTGCCAGAACATGTTTCGTGTCCCGGATGTAAGATGCTAGATTGCCCACCATAGGTTTCAGAAATGTGTCAACATACTCTGATAATCTTTCGTTGGCCCATCATTTCCTGAAATGATGGTTCTGCCTGGCGGAAAGGGAAGGTCTTTGTGTAATTTAGGAAGCGTGTAGATGCATGGGTATCTAGGACGGGCAACTCTAAGGTAAGTAACTTCATCATCATCCAGTAACCCACATTCATGCCATCGTCTTAGATGTTATTATCTCATCCTCAGAGTATGTTGACACATTTCTGAAACCTATGGTGGGCAATCTAGCATCTTACAGAGATGTTAATCGAAATGATTGAGCTGATTCTGGATAATAACATCTTTTTGTTTAAAGACGAATGGTACAGGCAGAAGCAGGGGGTTGCCATGGGTTCCAGATTCTCTCCTTCGTATGCCAATCTGTTTATGGGTTGGTTCGAGGAGATGAGGATCTGGGGCCCAATGGGATCTGAGTGGAATGACTATTTTATATTGGGGTCGTTATATTGATGATTGCTTAATGATATGGACAGGCACCACCAACAAACTCTTAGCATTTGTCGAATACCTAAATGGTAATGATTGCAACATCAGGTTTACTTTTGAGCACAGCACAAGTAAAATTGCGTTCTTAGATGTGGAACTATACACAAGTGGCAATAAGATTCAAAGCAAACTATTCCGCAAGAAAACAGCATGTAATGCATTACTTCATGCTTCTAGTGCTCATCCAGCTCACCAGATTAGGTCCATCCCATTTGGTGAACTTGTTCGGGTGAGACGCAATTGTAGTGAAGAAAAAGAATATGAGGAGTGCAAAAAAGGAGTGTTGGCCCACTTCCGAAAAAGAGGTTACAATAATGAGACTTTGGCCAGAGCGGAGAAGAGATTCAAAAAAATTAAGAGACAAGACACTCTTAGAGAACGTACCAAAGATACACAGAGAGATGACAAAGTGCGGATGATAACAGGGTATAATACACTATCAGCGGTTATGATGCGGAGTCTACACAGGCACTGGCACATTCTAAAAGCAGACAGATCCCTGGGGGTTTCCGTGTCAGAGAGACCCAACATCACATACCGACGAGGGATTTCCTTGAGAAATCTACTCAGCCCTAGTTACCCCAGAGCGCTAACAACAGAAAATTGGTTAACCCAACGAATGAAAGGGTTCTATGGATGTGGACACTGTACTGTTTGTAAATGGGCTTGGAACAACAAGACAGATTTCAGAGGCCCAGGGAACAAGACATACAAGATATTGACTAACAAACTGTATGACCAAATTTGTGGTTTAGGTCATTGAATGCAAATGCAATAAAAAGTATGTAGGGAGTACAATAAGAACATTACGTGAAAGGATTGCAGAACATATGAGGGCAGTGAAACAGAGTGATGAAAGGTATCCCATCTCTGCACACATCATGCATTGCCCCTCACAGAATACCAACAAACAGTTTTCATTTTATGGTATAGAACATACCCAGAGACACCCCAGGGGAGGAAACACAGAGCTAGCCTTACGGAAGAGGGAAGCACTCTGGATCATGAGATTACGGTGCACTGATATAGGAATTAACATTGATCCAGAGTTACATTACTTTCTGGGTAAATGAACAACTTGATGTACATAATGTTGATTAATTTAGAAACTGATATAGAAACTGAACATTAATCCAGAGTTAAAAGAAACCAAGCTCGAAAATTTCTCTGTATCATTTATGCTTGACTAAAACAAATTGGATAATTGCATATTACTTAAAAGACGTGTGCTGAGGATTGTGTTCCAGTCCAGGAACGTATTAGATTCAAGGCACTTTGCCTAGCTCAGAAATCCATGCAGGGGATCGGCCCCCCCATTAACTCTGCCATGATCCGCCCCTATAAAGCCAACAGGAAACTTCGATCAGATGATCTTCATCTAGCCGTGGTCCCAAAGATTAAGAAGGCTAGGAGTGGTGGGCGCCTGTTCTCCTATAACGCCACTAGACTCTGGAATTCTCTTCCACTTTCTCTTCGTAAGGTGTCCAATCATGTTGCCTTCCGCAAACAATTGAAAACTTTTTTGTTTCCCTAGCTCTTCGCGGTCCCTCCGCCTTCCTCTTGTGTTCAGTCCTAGCGCTGGGATGCCTCCGGGTAGCCATGCGCTTTATAAATGTGTTTTCATTCATTCATTCATTCATTCATTCAAAGTCCTCATGAGGAGGAAGTGGTTGTGTTCCATATGGGACACAGAATTACTTAAGTTATATAAAGAGATTACATCTTCGCACCAACCTTGTTTTTGTTTGGCTTTTTGAGTTTATAGCTTAGTTCTCCATGGACTCATAGTTCCAACCATTACTGCCCATCAGTGTTAATTAGGAAAAAAGTGCAGGTGCCTGGTCTTTTTCTTAAGAACCCAGTATTCCTGAATGCTAAGGTTAGCGAATTTCGGAGTTGCCATATTGCGCACTTTACTTACTTTGAGAGGTTCGCAAGCAATTTGGTAACAGGACGCCTCGTGGCCACACTGACTCCCGCGGCAAACACTGCGGCCGGACATGAGTCGGAGATCAGCTCAGAGCAGCTCTGCACAGTAGTGAAGTGTATTGGTGGTATGTTCTATGGGCTGGTGCTGCTGGGGAACCATTCCAGCAGCCACAGCGGTCCATGCTGTTCACTTAGTCGCCGGTGGGTCGTCGGATGACCTGGTCGTGGGATCTCCATTTTTAGATAATTTACTGTGGCACACGCGCTGCCATTGCCACTGCCATTGCCACTGCAGCCTGCAACTTTATTCTTCTAAACTACAGCTGTGCTGCAGGCAGCAGCAGCAGGACGTCCCGCCTTAGCTATTTAAGTGTGAGTCATGACCTCACGGATGTATCAAAAACGTGCTGTGCTGTCGGGTGAATATTGTTACATTATGTCAGAGTACCAGCTAGAGCTGCGGACTCTGAGCCAGCCCCCAAGCATGCTGGGAGCAGCGCGCACAGTGCACTGCCACTCCAGCTTACTTTCAGTCTCAGTATGGTGAGTGAATATTAGCACTCCAGCTTGACAGCTGAGGAGGCGCTATTATGCGTGACTTTGCATTTCAGTGTGGTGATGCGGCCCACCACACTGAAATGCGTTAAGTCTCACGCCTGATGCGTGGTACTTGGCAGGGCTTTACAGGAGCCCCTGTGCAGGGTTTGGACCAAGTCCCCAGCAGGACGTCTGTGAGGGCTTCGTTAAACAGGAGAAACAGTTCTGAGAGGGTCACTCCCGGCTGAAGCACCTACGTCAAGACGTTAGTCTTGATTTCCACTGAGGGTAGACTAAGGTCCAGGACCTCTGCAGCCCTTCTCACCACCATAGCAAAAGAAGCACCTCTGTAGTGGGGAGAGCATGCCAGTATACGGAGAGGTATCCAGTCCGCTGGCGTTCGCCAATTCCTCACACCAGTCCATGTTGGAGTCTAGGGGCTGGTATTCTTAAGGGTCCATTGACCCCTCCCAATCCTCCCTGAGTCTCAGCCCACAAAAACAGGGCTCGGGCTCCAGCCTGGAAGGGATGGCTCCAGTTGGTGTCGTGCGACAGCCCTCCGGCTCTACGTCGGAGTCAGGGATAACAATGGGGACGTTGGCGCCGGGAGCATCTGCACCGGCACCACGGAAGGTCGAGGTGGTATGACCAGCGCAGTTACTGGTCAATGCGTTGATCCAAGGAATCTGACTGGAGCCGGGGGTGAAGCCTCCAGAAGGAGAACCACTGGGGACCACTCCTGAGCTCCCGGGGCCTGCAGGAGTGGCAGAAGGAACAGGTCGAACAAATATCAGGGGCATGGCCTCATGAAACTCACCGAGTTAGGCGGGGCCGCTCTGGCTCCCGGAAACTAGGGGAGGCGCGGAGCAGGCTCAACCAGGGAGCCATGCCCCAAATGACGATAGTCTCATCTCTTCAGGTAACTTCAAGATACAGGGTGAAGTCGAAGACCTCTTTGACTTCTTACTCTTCTTGCGCTTGTGGAACCTACCAGACGACTTGGAGTATGACTAGGATCTTGGGCTTCATGATTGATCCCGGGACCTTCCTCTTGTCCAGGATCAAGACAGTTGTGGTTTGCACGTCGGGCAGCAAGGAGCTCGAGGGAGCGCTCCCTCAAGGACTTGGGGTGCATGGCACAGCAGTCCACGCAGGACGTCACGTCGTGGTAGCACTCGAGGCACCAGAGGCAAACAAGATGCGGGTCCGTCACCGACATCTGACGTTGACAGGCACCACAGGGCTTGAAGCTGGCCTTCCTAGCGGACATCCTGCTACATCAGAAGAAAAATCTCAAAAAAGGTCAGTCAAAAATTGACTGGGAGTAGCTCTCTCCGGATCTGCACTGAGTGACGCGGAAAGAAAAGAACTGACGTCAGCTCGCTGAAATGGGGGCCATATAGGCATTGTGCACGTCCCTTTCGGTGCAGACAATGCCATGCCGAGTCTAAGGACACCACCTACCAGCGCGCAGGGGTAGTGCTCACCAAAAAAACAAGCATTGGCATAGCCAATAGGTCTCGCCCTTTGGAACCTTATAAGTATTTAGTTATGCAGTACAATTTCCTTGGTGCAACAACATCAACTGTTGCATGTCTAAACACTTATAAGGTCCCAAAGGCGAGACCTATTTGGCTATGCCAATGCTTGTTCCTTTATAGCTTTTTTCCTACTTTTCAACTAAAGTGGCTGGGAGTATCTGTTCCCTTCTGAATCTCAAGATTCTAGACTACGCAGACTATTGCAATGTAACTGAAGCATGCCACTGGAATTAAAGTGCTCTTTCATGAAGAGAGTGACAACTGTGTAAAGCCTTTTAAGACTGTTTAGTAACAATTATTCAAAACATTATCTTACAATTTAAGCTCTTAAATAAAAGTAAAACACTTTATTTAATAAATTAAACCCGAACGAAAGGAGACAAACAAAAAGACATACACTGAATCTTTCCTCTAGCAGGGAAAGCTCGCTGATGAGATCAGTGATGGCGTTGGTGAATGCTTCCTGCGGACTGTAGTCAGGAGTGGTCTGAACTCGAATTACGATTTTATACTCTAGAGGATGTGGAACCTTGTATCCTGCAAACAACACTTGTGGGTCTTTCAAAAGCTGACTTGGAAAAAACAGGTGATTATTAAAGCAAAGCAAGATTCTTTCAAGCTCCCGCACAAAAACCTGTTGCCATTAGCAAAAGCATTAAATTTATGCAAGGAGCACATAAACTGTAAAATGCCATTTGACCGTCCTATCAAGCATGGGGCGAAGTTCCAAGTCTATTACTTTCCTTTCTTTGCTTTTTTTTCTTCCAATAAATACCACATGTACGAAGAGTCGTGGCAGCCGCCTTACACTTTTGACATTCTGAGCTACTGAGAGCACTGCCCCGTGAAGCATCTTTCAGTTCCTTAAATATACTGAACTTTGTTTTAAACTTAAGGAATGAAAAATATGCCCCATCAATCTAAAAACATTTAAGTTAAGCCAGTCTTTCATTTCAAGAGCCCCCACAAACCATAGTATAGCGAGGCCATCACTAATATTTACCATGTTGTACTTGAACTAATTGGATCTTTGTCTGCGACTTCTCTTACTGTCTTCAATACAATATTTGAGCCACAGTAAACAAGAAACGCGCTCTCTGGTGAGGGAGGGGGAGGAGGGGGGAGGGAGGGGGAGGAAAGGCAGATGGCGCCTCGCCAGCGATGCGAGGAATGGATGGCGCGCGTGCACGCCACCGTGAACGCAAGCTGGTCGCCAGCCCAAAAGCCAGTGTTTGCACTTCCAAACCCGCTTACTAAAACTCTCGGCCAGACCAGCGCAAGCGCTGGTGCAGGCCGAGACCTAAAAATTACAGATTCGGTTTCACGCCTGGGGGTAATTCTAAGGTAAGGAATCCAAGGCTATAAGTCTCTATCAGATACTGAGCTATGCTGCAGTCCATCACTGGAATTTATGGTCTCTAGAGACCTGGATTTGTGCTACAACTATCTGCCCTGCCCCCTTCCTTGTAATGTCAGCAGCCCAGCTACTCTATTTGCAAAGGTACAACTGAAGGGTTCAAAGAAGAACCTCTTTGGCAAGCACATCTTATTTTGTTTCTCTTCTGGTGGTCAGGATCTTCGGGACCTTTAACTTTTTCTACGCAGCCCGTAGACAACTAGTGTTCACTACTGAATTCTGACTTTGAACTAATCAATCAATGAGTGGTCAGCAGCCTTCGCACCCACCCAAACCAGTCGAGCCATAGGACGACTTAACTGTTAGGCTTCGCCTGCACTGATTGCTTGCCTAATCGCTTGTAAACAAAAACCAGCATTGGCAAAGCCAACAGGTTTTGCCTACGTGAAATCAATTGGCTTTGTCAATGTTTTTCACATGTCGCACAGCAGTTGATCTGCTGTGCAACATGTCTGAAAGTTAAAAAAAAATAATAATGACGCGGCCAACATTGACCAACTGATGACTAACATGCTGTTTATTTTTACATAAAGGGTCCACTTTATAGTTTAGATTGTCAAGCCTGAGTGGCACACGTGTTACTGTACCTGCGGGAGTTTTTTTTTTTTTTTTACAGCTTTTGTTCTACAAAATGTTAACTTCATGTGCTGCTTGCCAAATACAGCCTCAAGTGTCACATTTCCAGTTTTTTGTTGTTTTTTATTTGGACTAAATATCACAGTAAATTATTCACTAACACTTTACAATACCATCAGTTGAAAACACAGAAGCAAAGAAACAACATCATAGAAAACACTACAGGTGGTACATAACACAGATAGCTATGCAACTGCGAGTCTGTACAGATTTTACAATCAAACGTGGTGCCCCAAATATATTTAAGATGTGGATATCCCTTTAATCCTCTCACTGTAAGAATAGCTGACTCAAGTTCTAATATCTGACAAAAGAGTGCCCACCACTCAGAAACCGTGGGTGGTACGGTATTGGTCCAGGAGCTAGCAATCCAAAGATGGGCAGCAATAATAGCAATTGAAATCACAGCAGAAACTGGTACCAACATCCCGTTTATATCGCAAAATTAATTCTCTGGTGGAGATCTGTAAATCACATCCTCGATGACTGGAAAGAGAATGAGCTACGTTAACCCAAAAAGTATTCAATATGGGGCAGCCTGCAAAGATATGGATGATATCTGCAGCATGAAGACCGCACTTTGGACAGCAGACCTATTGTCAGCGTTATCCGTTGCCCACTTGCAGATTCTATCCGGCGTATAGTATAGCATGCAGATGGTTTTGAACTGTTGAAGCTTAAGACTTACTGGGAGAACTGAACGATTAATAATATCAAAGGCGTCAGTAATATCATCTGGCTGTATAGGCTGTCCAAACCCGCGCTCCATTTAGCAGATAATAAGGTTAAGTCGCCGTCGCTATGCGCACCCAGAATGATGTATGATACCTTGATCGTTAACATGCCTGCAGTGGTATAAACATATGTCAGGATATCCAAGTCATTGGAGACAACTTTATACATGGGATTATGCACAAAGAAATCACAGACCTGAAGGTATTTAAAAAATAACCATTGCAGAAAGTCGTATAGCATTTGTAAAGTAGAAAACGTGCATACCACATTTATATCTTAGAGCTGCCCGACTGTCTTCTGGCCTAAATTGTACCAAGACTTAGAAGATGGGTAGGAAGTTAGGATTACCCCATAAGGGCATGCATGAATGGATGTCAGGGACATGATGTTTAGCACAGATTTCGCATCAAATTTGAGCGATATCATTGGTGATCTTAAACTGGACTCATTTGACATAGTTTGGATCAGACATCTATAAAGAAAAAAATCTGATATCAGGCCCCGCCGCCATTTGGTAACCCAAAGTGTATGAATCTGGAATGTGATCAGTCAGCAGATTCCTAATATGAGTGCTGAAGGCTGCCCAGAAATAAAGCTTGAAATCTGGAAGTTGAAATCCACCCCGATTAAAGCAGAGTTTCATGAAGGGTATGGCCCATCTAGCTCTCCTGTACCCCCAGATAAAGCTGCTAATTGACCCCTCCAATCTGGAATCGGGGGCACACAGCAGGATGGCGTGGAAGAGACAGAGAAATTTGGGCAGCATGTTCATTTGAACTACATTGCAAAGTCCCACTATGCTTACTGGAAAACGATTCCAAGACAGCATCTCGGCTATCGAGGACTGTAGGAGGAGCTCATAGTTCAATTGCAAGATATGGTTTACTCTAACACTGACCTAGACCCAGAGATAAGTAGCCACAAGGAAGATCCCAGCAATTGAATTTTCTGCTTGAAAGTCAAGTATTATATGTGTTTGCAAAAAATTGAGCTCATACCCAGAGACAGCCCCGAATCTCTAAACCTCACTTGATACATCAATAGCTTGGAGGGGGTTTGAGGAGTATATGACAACATCGTCAGCATATGCACTGATTTTCACTTCCACCTGACCGGCTGGATCCTTAATGAGGAGCTGAAGACAGGGTTCAATATAAAGAGCAAATTAACAGGGAGGATAGTGGACAAATTAACAGGGGGGATAGTGGACAACCCTGACCAGTACTTCTGCATATGCTAAACAATAGGGAATTATACCCATCCAGAACCAGTCTTGCCGACGGGTTTCTATACAGATTCCTAACTGGACTGAAATCTTTCACCGAATCCCATGGCACGCATAGTCGACCTGGTCAAAGGCCTTTAAGGCATCTAATATTATCATGCCAATACGGCTGCCCAGTAAATCTGCAACATCAAAAACTGCTACTGCTGCATTAGTATGGCTGGTGGTATCTCTGCCCGGAACAATGCCATGTTGCTGCAGAGACTAAACACTGGATCATAGAGGCAAGCCAAGCTTCTAACACCTTGGCAAGTATTTTGTAATCAGAATTGATTAGGGAGATAGGTCAATATGACTCTCTCTCCTCCGGTGACTTATCTTTCTTTAGAAAGACTAGAATGTTGGTATAGTTCCAAGACGCAGGAACTTCTTCATTAACATCTATACCAGCCACCAAATCATTAAAGACAGGGCGAAGTAACTCCATAAATATTTTACAAAATTCCAGAAGAATTGTATCCTCCCCAGCTGCCTTCCCACCTGAAAGAGATCTGACTGCCGCCTGGACTTCTTGGATAGTGAAGTCACCCTCTATCTAGAGCTTGAATCTGGAGTAAATCGAGACAGGCTAATGTTGCACCCTGTAGATACTCTTCTATCTCAGACTGCCTGGATGGCAATACATGGCCATAAATATCTTCATAATAATCACTAAATTGTTTCAAAGTAGCTTAAGTGCCATATTTGGAAGTACCTTCTTTGTCCCCAATACAGTTAATAGAGTTTCTATGCTTTCTTTTCGCTATCTGATATGCTAACACTCTCCCCATATTCATATTGAAGCTCCTATTAGCCTTATTACTAGCTGCCACCCTTTCCCTGTGTCTTCTATCCAGTAAGCAATGAGGTTTCAACATCTCTAGAAAGATCAATTTCACATCTGAGCTTTTATCCAAGACTACTTGAGCATGTTGTTGCTCCATCTCCTGCACTGCCATACGTAACCTATGCATTTCACCCTTCTCAGACTTATGCAAAGATGAACTGCAGAGTAACCCCCTTATGTAGGCCTTCTGTGTATTCCACACAATACACCGTTTACAGTTATGAATTCCATGGTCATGTGGGTTCTACATTCAAAGTTAGAGAACTGATCAAGGAAAGACCAATTAATCAAGGGTTGGTAAAGCGCAGCTACTCACACCCAAGGGTCTCAAGGCGCTGGGGGGAGGGAGAGGGGACGGCTCCGTTGAGTGCTGGGGTCATCCGAAAAAAGCCAGGTCTTGAGGTCCTTCCTCAACTGGAGCAGTGTAGGGATTTGCCGGAGGGGGAGGTTGTCCAAGCCTTGGCTGCGAGGTAGGGAGAAGGGACTTTCCTCCTGTTCTGGTCTTGTAGATGCGTGGGATGGTGGCCAGTGAGAGGTCAGCAGATCGGAGGTGTCTCTTGGGTGCGTGGAAGGGGAGGCAGCTGTTTAGGTATGCTGGGCCGATGTTGTGGAGGGCCTTGTATGCATGGGTGAGGAGCTTAAAGGTTATTCTTCTTTCGATGGGTAGCCAGTTGAGATCTTGGAGGTGTTGGGTGATGTGGTTGCGACAGGGGATGTCTAGAATCAGTCTGGCTGCGACGTTCTGGAAGGTCTGGAGTTTGTGTAGTAGTGTCTTGTTGATTCCGGTGTATAGAGCGTTGCCGTAGTCCAGTCTGCTACTGATGAGGGCGCGCGTGACCCTTTTTCTTGCTTTGGATGGGATCCACCTAAACGTTTGTCGGAGAATGCGGAGGGTGTTGAAGCAGGCTGAGGATACGGTGTTGATCTGGCAGATCATTGTAAGCGATGAGTCTAGTATTATGCTGAGGTTTCGTGCGTGGTCTGTCGGAGTGGGGGGGTTTCCGAGGGTGGGGGGCCACCAGGTGTCGTCTCATGCGGATGGGGTGGAGCCAAGGATGAGGACTTCTGTTTTCTCGGAGCTGAATTTCAGACAGCTCTTCTTCATCCAGGTGGTGACAACTTTCATCCCTTCTTGGAAGTTGTGCTTGGTGATGTTGGGTTCTTTGGTGAGGGAGAGGATGAGCTGGGTGACGTCAGCGTAGGAGATTATGTTGAGCCTGCAGTTTCCGACGATGGTTGCGAGGGGGCCATGTAGATGTTGAAGAGGGTAGGGCTGAGGGAGGATCCCTGGGGGACTCTACATCTGGTCTCCGTTGGTTCCGAGAGGTAAGGCGGGAGTCTGACTCGCTGGGTTCTGCCTGTGAGAAATAAACATATCCAGTCAAGGGCCTCTCCGCAGATGCCAGCGTTGTGGAGTCTGGTGGCTAGTGTGTGGTGGGAGACGGTGTCAAAGGTAGCCGAGAGGTCAAGGAGGATGAGGGCGGCCGTTTGGACCTGGTCGAGGAGGCAGCGGATGTCGTCGGTGGCGGCGAGTAGAGCGGTCTCAGTGCTGTGGTTGCTGCGGAATCCGGATTGGGAGATGTCCAGGACGTTGTTGGCTTCGATGAAGTTTGCTAGCTGGGTGTTGACGACCTTTTTGATGACTTTGGCTGCGAAAGGAAGCAGGGAGATGGGCCTGAAGTTCTTGAGGTCTGTCGGGTCTGCAGAGGGTTTCTTCAGGAGGTGGTTAACTTAGGCGTGTTTCCAGTGATTGGGGAATGTGGCTGTTTCGAGGGAGCAGATGAAGCGATGAAAGATGAAGCAATGCCCTTCCCTACAAGTATTAGACAACTGCTATGGGACCAGCATGGGATTACCGTTTTATGTAATCTTAGGACACTCCTCCATACTAACACAATAAATCAATCTTGGTGCGATAAAGACCATAGCAATTATAGAGCAATGTCTTTGTGGTAAAGAGAAGAAGGTGCACCCAAGGCTGTCCGGATTCAAGGTCCTCCATACGTCAACCAAACAGTGGAACCAAGCGATCTCAGAGATAGATGCTCTAATTTGACCATATTGGGGTGGACAGTTTGATTAGTAGTATCAACCTCATAATTCATAATGCAGCTGAAGTTGCCCTGTAGAAATAGATCTCATTACCAATCTAAAAGTTCCAAATTTATCCAGTCGAACAGTCTCGGATCATCACTATTCGGCTCATACACAATGCAAATAGAGAATGTCTTATAGGCAACCAACATCTGAGCTGCCACCCATCTAGCCTTAGAGTCAGAGGCACTTTTCAAAACATTATATTCAAATTGTCTGGAACTAAGTGTAGCAACCCCTTTAATGGAAACTGATTGGCTGATACAAGCTACATTATCATACCCCAGCTGCCTTAATAATAACCGATCCTTATAAGCCAGATGGGTCTCAGTTAAATACAAAATCTGTGGCTTATTAGCAAATATTTCCTTTCACCAAGCGTCGCTTAAAAGGACAATTGAGGCCAGGGACGTTCCGTCACATTAGCTTAAACTAAGACATAGTGTGCATTTTATTTTTAAAGAACAAGTTTGCCTGTAACAGGTAAAAAAAAACACACATGGTGCTAACCTTGCAGACAAAAGATAACGTGATCATTCCAGTTCACTTTTCCTTGCTCCCCTCGTACCCCCCCACAAAGCCCAAAAAAACCACGACACTTGCGAACCTCCTCCCCCCCAGAGTTGGGACCCCCCCTCTCCACAGTAGGGGAAAAAACCATCGCACACTTTCAGCTGTCAGACCTCACAGCCTTTTGTGCACCTCTGCCCCCCAAAGCCCATTCCGCCACCCCTCTAGTAAAAATCAAAAATTTCAAAAAGAGAAAAATATTAAGAAAAGTTTTACACCCAACAAAGACTAGAAGGGGTCCCTCCCTCTTTAAGCAAATCACAGAACCAACAAAGTTCTCCTCCCACAGGAACACAACTCAATGAGCATCTAAGTGTCAGACTTCTGGTTGCTACCCTTCCACTGCCTAAGGACCTTGGCAGTATCATCCTCTGAGTTTGAGCATTCCTCATCATTTTTAGCCAAGCCGGCTCTTGGCGAAAGCCTTAGGACCACACTGCTCTTAGTGGGTCAATCATTTGTTGCAACTTCCATCACCGATCCATGGTCAATTTACAGAAATCGGATCGCACATAAAAATAAATTGAATCAACCATAACTAGTACAGATGGACTTCAGAAATATCGTCTGCCTCAATAGAAAATTGCCCACATATATCAAAATTGGTCAGGGACTGGGTCTGTTAGTTTTAGAAGCATCATACTTGAGCAGGAGTCAGTGTGCTTGTTGAATATGACAGTCAAGATCCCAATCTGAGACTAGGAAAAGCTCTTTGAAACAGTTGAATGATGAACTGTCACGGATCATCCCCATCTTTTCCCTTCGGGACCCCCAAAACCCTGAGGTTATTGCGTTGTTGACGATTCTCCCAATCCTCATTCTCGGACTGTACTGAGGTCAGTCTACCCTCTTGCTCTCTGATTGCCTTTGAGGAAGCCATTCCTACCTCTTCGGTGTCAGTCACTCGCTGTTGTAACTTCTGAGACCTGCTGAAACCTTCCCAGTTATTTCAGCCAGCGTCTGCTGCAGCCGCAGATTACCCGACCTAACCTGGGCATAATATTGCTTTGGAGCGATGAATCTGAATGAGCTGGCCAATAATTACTAATGAGGGCGGAGAGGTGACAGTGTCTGAATTAAATACATCATATCCCCTTTTGCATTGGTGAAAGATTGCAGAGACTCAGATTCCTTTTTTGACTGATTAACAGCACAGAGCCCATTACTGCTACAGCCATGAGAGGTACCAGGACTGTTACCTGGTGAACAACGGTTAACACCAGAGGAAGGTGCATTGCTGAGTAAGGCGTCTTCATTAGTTTTCGGGTTATCACAAACAGTCATCTGAGGGCCATGTTGACTAACAGCCAGATCATCTGTGTCCCCGTGTACGGCAAAAGATTTCTTTTTTTTAAGACGTGACCCACTGCCACATTGTACTATCTTTGGGCTGGACCGCAGGCGGATTACCACTGTGCGGGTTTTCCAGTTCATACAGGCTATCATGGCCACTAGGCCCGTGATTATTTTTTGCATCCACCGTGCCAATGCCCATGAAACTGGGCATCTCTTCAAATCCTTTAATCATATCACTCAATCCAACATCTGAAACAATTGTTTTATCACCTAAAGTCAATTGAACCTCCTCTGATCTATCAGCTTCCAGAGCAGGTAAGGGGGTGCCTGCTAGTGTACCGCCGTCATGTTCCATACTGCTAGGATTGCCAGTCTCTTCTTGTTTCACTGAGCTAGCAACAGCAAAGTCCCCTGTCACCAGTTCAGAGTTCTCAGTTCTATCAAAGCCAGGAATCCAACTTTCATTTGTTACAGTGTCTCTAACAAGAGGAGCAGCAGGAAAGCAATCATCAGGAGAAACAATGTTACTGTGTGCAGCATTAGCCGGAGGCATTTAGATTGTATCCAGTCTGTGCTGCAGATGGAACAGACCGTCCGAGTGGAACTGCCTCGCAACCCCTAACCGCGTCAAACAGGGCCGCGGCAACAGGTGAAGTTTCATTAAGAGGAGATTCAAATCCAGCGCAAGTAGCCCAGACCAGGCCTCCGCTGTGAGCAATCTGGCTCCCGATCTGAGAGGCGGAGCGCCGCTCACTCTCCAGCTGGGAACCAATGCTGCTTGCTCGGGGAACCGCAGCCGGGACAGTGCGCACTCCCCAACCTCCTCAAAGAACACTCAGAGCCATATCTATCCGGAGAGCAAGCCGGGGAGGCGGGTCCTCTAAGGGCAGATAAGGGTGCCGAGAGAAGCATGCAGACAGGGTAGACTCATCAGCCCACAGCGCTAGACCAGCTCTGCACAGGGGTACCCAAAAAGGGCAAGTAAGGAGCAAGCCGTCAGCAACCGAAGCAGCAATGCAACAAGGCGCGGGGGAGAGCACACTCATTACAGGAACAGCCCCCCACCATCTTTTTTCCCCAGGTGTCACACTTCCAATTACCCCAAGTGGCCAAATGATTTACTGAAGTTAGTCACAGCAAATAAATTTCAGGTCTGCAATTGCCTACTGCAAGTTCCGCTTGCACAATACTAAAGTCTGGGGTTCTTGAAGCATTTGCATGCCAGTTCTGACCTGCCATGTGATGCACATAGACTGTCATAAATCGCCCAGAACCACTGCCGTCAATTATCTGCAAAGGTAACCTTTACTCCCTATTGTGATACAAGTGTTGTGCTGTCTATAAAATCTGCACAGAAGTGTATGCTTTTCTCCTACACCTGCAACAGGTTAAAGACATGTTGCTCATAGGCCTCAGCTAAGTAGACCAATATCCATCATAAGCATTACAGAGAACAAATTAGACAGATTCCACTCTGCCCCTACACAAGACATCAGCGGCAATGAGTTTCCCCCTTACTGCGCCGAGGTCAGAGAAGGAGATGGATCCCTTTCAACCCTGACACCATTTCCTTCTCAGTCAAGACACATCCGTCACCAGCATAAACTGAGAATAAATTAGAATGGAAGGATTTGTGAGTTGAACACACATGCAATACTGAATGCGTCTCATCCTTAACCTAACATGGAAGATCTAGAAGTGACACAAAGAAAACAATTCCTGCAGGTGAAGGAAAGCAATAGCACTCTGAACTGCACAAGCAAAAAACATAAGGTTAATGTCTGATGAGGACCGACTTTGCTATTGGACAAAACATTTCTAAATGGAGAGCAGAGGTTTAGACAGGTCAACAGTTCAAGTCATTCGAAGATGGTCTGCCATCTATGTAGGCTTGATAAAAAGCCTTTCAAGAATGGTCCAAGGTTGCTTGCAGGTGCACAAGGGATTGGTTAATTCTGATCATTAATACAGCTAAACGTCTAGCTGATGCACTTTTAATCAGGATTCAGATAGCAAGGGGCACTTAAAACCGGGATCCTATTGTCAGTATATAAAACCAATCTGTCTGAGATCAATAATGAGATCACAGAGAATACGGACTACCTCATGAAACAGAAGATTAATAAACTACAAAAAGATATTAAGAAGTTTGACAGAGAGAAAGTGTATCCATACCTGAAGGATGTCTAGTCTGTCACGGAAGGTGAGACATCAGACGAAAGCCAGACATCTCGCAGAAGAACTTCTTCCTTCAACAGCAACTCCAGCATGGATAGCTGGGCTAGCAACAATGGGGGGGGAAGGAGTGGCCAGATAATACCCTTTATGAATTATGAAATGCCACCCTTTCAGGCAGCCCCCCTTTTGGCAATACCCCTTGTTTCCACAAAGCCTACAACACTGCTTTTTTAAACAGAGGCTGGGGCAGAGGAAGAGGTCGAAGAAGAGGAGGGCACAAACATGTCCAGTGGCAGGAACCACCCCTGCACCAGGTACAGACAAGGAGTCAGACAGGGAAGAAAAACTTGTTGTTAATCTGTCAAAGAGAACCCTGAATGACACAGAGACCAAGGCACTCAAGAAGGGCCTTGGCTTCGTCCCTATATGGCAGCTTTTGAGGAGGAAAACATCTTTCACACCACTAACCCCTATAGCACAAATATTACTTTGTGGCAAAGATACATTGACGACATCCTCATTTTTTTTTTTTGAGAGGAGATAGAACCACATGCAATGCTTTTTGTGATTGGATTAACTCCCTCAAACATTTTCTCCGGTTCACTAGTAACATGTCTGATGAAAGAATTCCCTTCCTAGACCTACTAATTCACCTGGGGGAGGATGGCAAACGTGACCACGACTACATTAAAAAAACCACAGATAGCAACAGCTTGCTATTATAGAGTAGCCACAACCCCAGGGCCCTACGAGACAAGCTCCAGTACGGACAATTTCTACGGTTGCGCCGTAATTCTAGCTCTGTTTCGGACTATGACAAACAAGCCCTCATACTCTCTGAAAATCTTGTTAATCGAGACTACCCACAACACTGTGTGAAAATGGCCAAAAAACGGGCTAGAAATAACAACAGAGAGGCACTATTGGAAGAACATGCAAAACCTCCAGAAGCCACGCTCACTTGCATTACCACATACACAGCTGACTAACAGGATACGCAAGATTATAAAGAAGCATTGGAACATCCTCCAGTCTGGGAGTTTAACCATGCCACAACCTAGGTTCGCTTTCAAACGCACTTCAAACATAAAAGACATGCTGGTGCACACAAGACCAAGGGTATCAAACAGTTCAGACCAAGGGACTCTGTGGTCCCTGTCCCCTGTGAAGGGCCATTTCCCCTGTGGTTCCTGCACGGTTTGTAGCCTGACTACAACGACAAAAGAAATAAAACTGACAAACAAACCTGGACACAAAAGGCACATACCAACTGCAATACAAAAAACTGCATTAACACAATCACATGCCCCTGTGATAAAAGATACATATGCATGACTACCAGACCAGTCAAGACTCGCATTACTGAGCACCGCAGCAATATAAGGTGTAGAAGAACTAGCACTAAAATGTGCACACACTTTATTGACCTTGGCCACACAGCTGATGATTTACGAATGACTGTGCTGGAAGCCCTTTCCATTTTGAGAAAAGGTGCACTCTTTAAAAGGGAACAACACTGGATTTTCCGTCTGTCCATACATATTCAGGTAAATGAAGATATACCATGGGGAGAGATAAAATGGTAGCCTTCACTAATCATTCGATAATCTCTATCTGGCAATATGCTATTTCACACATTATGTGTGTTCTCCTTACTGGCAACAAGTTCCAACTCTACCATGGGAGTAAAATGACACACACGTTCTACCTCTGGCTATTGGCCAGAACCCAGTGGGTTATTAGACTTTGTAAAGACACCGCATGATTAATACTAGACTACACTACTTCAGTGAGAGTTAGCTCTGTTTGTCCTTTTCAATTCTCTACTGCATTTGATTGGCTGTCAACATAATTCACACAAACTCGTAGGACCATCCAGGATCCTTTGCCCCTTAACTTGTGAGAAATTATTTCTTAGGTTTCACTAGCCTCATTCATGGCATCATTTCCTATGATAGGTTGCGCACTCTCCCAGGAATGTTAGTGGGTGACTGCTCTCACGGAAAATTGCGTTTTTTACATTGCCTCTCCTATTCACTTTACGGTAAGGAAAGGAGACCCACATAGGCGCATACTCGCAAACATTCAATAGGAGCGCTCCAACGATTTTCAACCCCGTCACATTCATTGCTAGCAACAATCCATGCGATACATAGGCTCCTAACCCACTACAAGATGGCATCCACGATCCCCGGCCCATCACTGCTGACCTTTGATCAGCAATTAACCACTTCATACAGACCACCTGTCCCCAATTAGGGCCAGGAGGATGGTTTATAAACCGAACGACCACCTCAAAGTCCTCACTCCCGAGGCACATGAGAAGGGGTAGGTCGTTGGTTAAGTTCTCCAATGGATGACGTGAGTACTGGATTTTTGGCTTTCTATCATGTGAATGGAGGTTATTATTCCTCTCCCTGGGCTCACTTAAAACATTTCAATTTCAATTTTACTTCCCAACAGCACGCTAAATATTTTAGCGTTTATCTCAGTGTTTTTCTCGAGGAGGTGATGACATCACCCTCATTGGGTGAGTGTTTTTTTCCACACCCTTTTGACCACAGTGTATGAAACCACCTCCTATATATTTTTATGTATGTCACGTGTTTATCTAACTTGGTTCCTATCACTACTGGTTACAAATCACAAATTCACACATGCTTGTATTGAATGCCTCTACAAGTACTATACAAGACTGCTCTGTATGGTGCTATTTTATGATTTCTTTTTATATCTTCCTCCCCCAAGTCAGTGATTTTACATTCTGCAGGTACACTTATAGGGTACTTAGTGTTTGGACACTACTTGTTGCATCCTTGGTCCCAGACACTGTGTAGATTAGTTATACATTTTACGGTCCTGAAGAATTGCCCTAGATCATATCTTGACTGATTGACGGCATGAAACATGTTGACCTTATAAGTCACAAGGGATCATTGTCTCCACTGGTGACATCACGTTTTTAATAAGTCATGCATACTCATTGATTAAAATTTGATTTGAGACTTGCCTAGCTTTTTCAAGTCACTCATCACTACATCAAGACCTACGTTTCCTCAATCTACACAAAGGGCCCTTAACTTGCACTTCACATCACAGCTTTGGTAAAAGATCTCTGATAAAGAGCCCTCTTGAGGGTGCCCGTCAGGCATTGCAGCGCCGGCACGACGAGGAGGAAGCCCGATGATGAAGCATGACAACCGCAAGGGTGTGTGAGGGCCCTATTTTCAAAAAGGAACCACTCCCCTTGTAGGGGCTCCTTTTCTCTGACCTACTCCTCTTTGTCCTTTGTCCCCTTTAGGAACTTGTGGTCTCACAGCTAGACTTCAGACTTTGGAGCAGGGAAACCAAGGTTCGAGCCTCGGGTCGACTCCACATCCTGTGATTCTGGGCAAATCACTTAATCTCCCCGTGCCTACCAAAAAAAAAAAATGAATGTGTCCTTGTGTAACGTAACCGGTGCTCATGTAAAACGCTTCAATACCTACGGGTTGAGTTTGCGCTATATAAATCTGCATTAAAAAAAAAAAAAAAAACAGCATACCTTCTTTTGATAATTCCAAGAAGGGCATACATGAATGCACGGACATCATAGATGTAAAATCACTTCTGAAATTAACTTGATAAATGGGGGGTCGAGGTGAGACTGAAAACAGGGCATTAAATTAAAGGTGGTCTCCAGAAGGAAATTCAAGGGGCAATGCTATAAAGGTATGAGTTAACAGCTATCTTATAATTAAAGACAGCCAATCTTGCAACTCCAAAGTATGGAGGATCTGTGCCAGGATGACATTTATGATTTCTCATTTCTGAGGACCTTATTGAAGAACTTTACATCCAAAGTCTGGCTAAGGGTTCCCAGTCTTTGTGGGGACCAGGAAGCATCTTGAATAGCATAGCTTGCCTTCATTCTCCATTTGGCACTCTTCCCAGTACTGTTTTGAAGGGGGTAGGGTCACAACACTGAATAGATTTTACCGCTGCAAGCACTGTAGAAGATTGTGAAAAGCCACAGAAGCCAGATCCCTTGAATGCCCTGTATTGGTATTGGAACATATACTGGTTCGCTTGCAAGGAGTCCAAAGAAAATAATGAGGACAAGCAGAGGGACAGAGAGCATGGAAATGTACACAAGACTACCAATTTTCATTAAAACACTCCTCCACCCACCAAGCCAGGTTGAGATGTGAAATCCTCCGCCTTGAACTATGTGATGTGAAATCCTCTTACTTGAGCTATGCCCTGAACCCCAAATTACTCGCTCATCAGTCACTTTTTCGCCATTTAGTGCTCCTGAAATGCCTTGGCTGATTTTACTTGTGAGAAGACATGTTGCTTGCCTTGACAGCTCATCTTTGGTTTCGCAGGACACTGGAAAGCTCCAGCAATCGCCATCATTTTAATCTTTAGCAGCTTCCTCTTACTGGCCTAGAAGTCCGGATTTAGAAACATGAAAAAACAGAGTTGTCTTATCTAGCATCACAGCCTCTAATAATATACCACCTCATACACTACTACATCTATACATTCCATCAAAGGTAGCTCCACCATCACTTTCCCTCCAATACTTACTGTCCTTCCCCAAGCTTCTCGTGGTAAACATGGACGTTCTCTACCCCAGTCGCTCATCTGGTGCTGCTTGCATAACTCTCTCCCATCTTTTCACAGAGTGGGTCCAGTGAGTTTCCTTGTAAGTAAACAATTTTTTTAAAGAACCTGACCTTTAATGAAGTTTTCCCCCTCCCCACCCCAAACTGATGCTCTACATCTTAGACATTGCATGTCAGGACCCTCAGCTTCTCTTCAACAACTATCCGTGCAGATGGTCAGTGATAGACATTCATGTGCAAAGCAATAACAGATCTGAGCAGGGCCTGTTCTTCCATCATCACTTCAACCTCTTCTGTGGATACCTCAACAGCCTTCTGGCCTATCCCAGCTAAAGCATCCCCCTGCTTGTGAAATGCCTCTTTTGTACCTCGGTTTTTCTGTCATGATGCTCCTCTGAGAAGCACTGTTCTCTGATGCAGAGTACAGGTTCTAAGAAGCCTCCACCTCTGTACAAATGTAATATGGGGGATTGGAACACTCGTGGTTGGGTTGTTGCCTCTTGAGCGTTGCTCATATGGAGAGAGACCAGGCCACAGCACTTGACAAAGTGGGCCCAGCAAACTGACAGAAGAGGGTGTTGTGTACCACTTACTGCTGGTGAACTTTATTTTCGTTTCTTGTCAGGCACTTAGCCTACACTGCCATACTGCACGCAAAAGGATTTACCCATGACCCCAGATAAGCCATGGTGCACATTGAACCCATGCCATGCGCACCCTGTTTCACCACTTTCTCTAGTGCCTCCCTTAGCTGCCCCAGACTATCTTTCTGGGTGGAGCTATATAGGGATCGCCACAACCAGATTAATGTTTAGAAAGGTACAACTGGATCTCAATCTGAAGTGCTGCTTCAGCGGCTGTATTTTCATGAATGATGGGAAATGTTTATAGCACTAGCAGAAAGGCCACTGATTATTTTTTACAGTGCTTCAAACGTGGAAGCAAGACTAGGACCTCAATAGCGGATTGATGAAAGGACTTTTGGCTCCTACTTGCAGTTGCTTTACAGTGTCTCGTGTGGCAGGATTCACAGGACAAAGAGTTGTGGCTAGAGTGCACCCGATGAGCTCCATATTCCTGCATTAAATATAGAGCTTACACCCAAGTATATTGACATGCTGCAAAGGAAAAACAGAAGGACAAAAAAAGCTGAAAATGGGCATGAGAAACACAAATTCAGTGACCATTTCTACAGAAGTAAAGAAGATGCCAAAAAATAAAACTGAGCTGCGTGGTAATCACACAGCTGAGATACTATCTCAGGAAGCCTTACTGTACCAACACGGAACCAATGAGGAGCCTCTCTGACCTATGCCCAAATATTGACAAGCTACTGTGCATTCTGCACAAAGTCTACAGTGTCCATCAGTTTTGTTGCGGAGGCAATTTGGCAAAACAGTTTTGAAGAATGTAATATATAAAAACTTGACATGTACAGCAACTTGGCTGATTTCTGGCGAAACTTGGTGCCAAACGTGTTGTGAAAAGCGTGCAGGTATACGCAGTTGGCATTACAACTTTCTAGGCCGTTTCAGTTCAGCCCAAGGCCTTCCTATCACCAATACATAAAGTGTAGATCTATTACAGACGAGAATATACTATTAATCACCAATCATTTGTGAATTGTAAAGGCACTGAATTAAGTTTGCTTCAAAATGAGAACTTGTACCTTGTTACCAATAATTAGTGTTAACGTTATCAAAAAACGACAAGTAATTTTAACAGCAGCTATAAACCACTTTCAGGTTCTTAATTTAAAAAAGCGTGAACTGAAACAAAATCTTTATCAACAAACTGTTTTCAACTTGTGGTAATAAAACATATTAAAATTAAAATTTAAAAAGAGGAAATGTGTTTCACAAAAACTTTACCTAATATACCTGCTTTGCCTATATTGGTTATAGACTCGCCATAGTGCCGTCGAGAAAGGACAGGTGACGTGGACGGGCTTGGTATACTTTCAGTTTCAGAGGCCGAGGTAGTTTCTTTAAACGTGCTGAGAAAGCATGGCTTCATCAACCTGTAAGGAGTAGGATTTGCTGTGTTGTACCAGTGGATCTGAACAGGAGAAATGTTGATGTAATGCTTCAATATTAATGGCTCCAGTCTATATGCCTAGAGGAGAAATTAAAGAAGAGAAAAATACAATATCTTATAGAAAGGCAGACATGTTCTCCAAACTTCGGCTTAACAGGGACAAAGTAATTTCACGGAAAAAGGCCATGTATGCCATAAAACACATGAAATACTTCATTCACAATGGGCAAAAATAGCACACAAAAATCCAGCAGCAACAAGATGTGAACAGGCCCTGTCAAGACGTGTTAGTACCTTATGGGCCAGGGCAGATGATGTTGATTGTGCTTGTGTGTGGCACTTCTTTGTATTAAGTGTTATAATTCAAGCGAAGCTTTATTATGAGCCCAGGCATACGCACATTTTTGAAACGCAGTAGTCATAATCAAGTGAGATACCACAACATTTTGTACTGTACATGACAGACAGAACACCTGCTTGCCAAATGTGTGTAGATCTGGCACCTTTTGTATGAAAGAGCCCTACACACAGTGCAAGTTACTTACCTTTGGTAACACTGTCTCTGGTGGATATTCTATCAAACTGCAGATTCATTACCTTCTAATACTCCCAGGTGGAAGGTAGGATCCATAACCTTGTACAGCAGTGCTTCCACAAGCCGCTTGATGGCACCATGTCGCTCCAGAAGTGACGGAGCAGAGCCGCATACAAGCTCCACTGCTGCAAGCTAATGTTAGTTTATTATTTCCCTCCTTTTCGTGCCCTCAGACGCGGAGCGTGAACAATTGTTGGTACCAGTGGGCTGATCTCTAACTTGCGACCTTTTTAGATGTTAAAAAAGTGTCACTCCAAAGAATGGGGAGGTGAGAGGGCAGTGAGGAATACCAGTTAGATAGAGTATCTACCAGAAATAGCATTACTGAAGGTACGCAACTTGTTCTTTTGCTGGATACACCTAACTGCTGATATACTCACCTTAGAATAGATACCAAAGGTGGTAGGTCTGTAAAGTGGGCTCACACTATACAGTCCTGCAGGACTTAGCAGACAAAGTGTCTTTCCTGCTGGATCTGGCAGTCAAGATAGCAGGGCTTTGTAAATATATGCACTGATGCCCACGTCTCAGCCTGGCAGATGTTAAGGACACGCATTCCATGAGCCAACTCAGTGGTATCAGCCTTAGCCCTTGTGAAATGGGCTCTCAGGCCTTTCAGGGGCTGCTTCTTGGCCAGTGCATAGCAGATCTTGATGCAGAGGACTATCCACCTTGGCAGGCTCGTCTTCTGCACAACCTTCCCTTTCTACATCCCAGAGAACCACAAAATCAATGTAAAAGTTTGAAGCCCTTATGAGGTCCAGCAATGGAGCCTTTGCTCCTCTTTTGAGGGATAAGGAGGAGCAAAGAAGGCAGTCATGGTGATGGATTGCCCTATGTGAAAGGGAGTCACAGCTTTTGGCAAGAATTACGTCCAAGTCCTCAGCACCGAAAGGTGGAATATGGCGGTTGCATAGAAAGTGCCTGGAGTTTACTCCTCATGTGATGAACTGATTTAACAGCGCTATATCTTCAGTCAGAAGATGCAGCAAGCAACAATGCATTGGCTCAAAGGGCACACACATGAGAAACGTCAAGATCAAGTTAAGGTCCGACAAAAAGCTTGGGAGCCAACATGTGAATCAAACCCTTAATAAATCTCATCACACCAGGTGATTTAAACAAGGATGGTTGGTCCAGTAAACATAAAAAAGGACATCTAACAGATTTCCTTGTAAGGAGTCAATCTTACTGGTGCAACACAAGACCACAAATTTGTCCCAGCGCCCAGTATAAGTGGATTTTATGGGGGCAAAGATGACATCCACCACTTCAGGCAGCAGATCAAATGTAGTCAGATGCTGCTAAAAAAAACTCCACAAATGTAGATGTAGATTGCACAGATTCCGGTGAAGGCCCCTGCTGTGTTGCAGTTACAGAAGATCCTCACAAAGTGGTAGCCTGTTTGGAGGACAAATGGTCATGCCCAGACGTTCCAGGTACCACACAGGCCTTGTCCAATCTGGAGCCACTACGATGACTTGAGCCCGGTTGTTCTGGATTGTTTTTAGAACTCGAGGCAGGGGTGGGAAGGCTTACAGGAGTCCTGTGTTCCATTCCACTTGGAATATCTCACCTAACAAATGTTCTTGTGGAAGCTCCAACAGGTAAAACTTTTAACACTGCATGTTCTCGAATGTGGTGAAAAGTTCCAGCTATAGTTCTCCCTACTGTTGGAAGATGCCCTGCGCCACCTTGGGATGTAGATGCCAGCTGTGATCTAGATGCCGCCTGCAGAACTCATCTGCTCTTGCCAGGAGGTTGGCCATGGGGAAAATGCCCAAGCGATTCAACCAGACCCACAGAGCTTCCTGGTAAAGGATCCAGGATCCCACTCAGCTCTACGTGTTGAAATACTACACGGCAGTGATATGGTCCATGAGATTCTGCACCAACCTCTCCTTGATGAATGACAGAAAGGCCTTCAGAGTCAGACGAGTGATGTGGAGTAGGGCCTCCTGACAAAGACCAGAGTCTTCTAATCTCCACCTATCCCAGATGAACACCCCAACCCAGCAGGGATGCATCTGTCATCACTGGCAGCTCTAGGTATGGAAGAGAGATGGGCCAACCGCAGGACCAATTTCAGTAGAACCGCCATTACTGAAGATCGTCTCTTCCGAGATTTGGAGGCCATCTGTCAGATTTCCTTGATGCTGGGCCCACTGAAACTTGAGATTCCATTGCTGTCTGCATATGCCCCCTGTTATAGCTTACAAGGAAGGCACAGGAAGACACAGGAGGCCACAGGAGGCCGAGAAGCCTCAGAGCTGTCCTCACCGTGATCCAGGACAGAGGCTGAAACATCAGATCATAGCCCGATTGTTCTTGACTCGTTGTGGCGGTGAGAAGGCCCAGAAGTGTTCTGTGTCTTAGACAGCCACAATAAATGGAAGCCTCTGAGAAGGAGTCGGTTGCGACTCTGGCTCGTTGATAGTAAGCCCAAACGATGTCAGGAGGTTTGCGGTCACCTGGAGGTGGTCTACGACTGTCAGCTAGTGGACTTGGTAAGGGAAAACTGGTATTCCCCGCCTCAGAAGAATTAATCGTGACCCATGCCATCACTTTAGTAAACACCCAAGCTGCGCTGTTAAGACCAAAAGGGAGGCACAGCAAGCTGAACATTCTTCTGGCTTACCTTGAAGCACAGGTTATGTCTGTGGCACTGCAGGACGGGTATATAAAAATGTGTGTCCTAAAGGTCCAAGGATACCATCCAGTTGCAAGGGTGCAGAGTAGGATCTGGGCCAGCATGAGCGATTTGAATTTGTCCTTCCACAGGAAGGTGTTCAATAATTGGTCTGAAATAGGCCGGAGACCCCCATCCTTTTTCGGCACAAGGCATTAACGAAAATAACAACTATCTCTTCTGAGTCTGGTACCTCTCTCGACAGTACCCTTGAACAGTAATGTTTGCACTCCCTGCAGAAGAATCGACAGATACTCTTCTCTCTCTCTGATGTGGGGGAATGTGTGTTGGGGAAAAAATAAATGTTAGAACATGGAAATTCTGAACATTTCAGAAGACCCATCTGCCTGATGGATCGCCAACCTGGGAAGAAGCACTGGATCCTGCCCCCCATTAGATGGACCTACCCCACTAAGGACTAACTAAAGTGGGTTGGTGGCTGTTGCAGCATGGGAGGGGTAATGGGTAGAATGATGACCATGCTGGTCTGCACGTTGCCTGACCCATGCCTAGATACCCTCAAGTGTGATTAGCCGCGCTCTACAAATCCACATACCATAACGTAGCAAGCCTATGGCCTATAAAGGACTGGGATCACTGCTGTATTGTTGGGGAGACTGCCTTTGCCTATACGCCAACCATCAGGAACAGCCTCTGAACTTTTTGAATCGGTGTGGTAACTGCTTGGCAGTGGTCAGCAGACCCAGGGGGTGCGCCAGGGCTCTAATTTGCTTAAAGGGCTCCAAAGCAGAATCTGCTTTTTCACTGACAAAGCATGAGCCAATAAAAACATATCCATGAGAGAGGCTTGCACACTGCTGGAATATCATCTGGGTCACATCCATGAGTGCTAGCAAAGTACAACACTGGTGCCAACTGAACTTCCCAGGAAATCAGCAGTATCCAGGCTACCACGGATAACATGTTTGGACGGTCTTATCGGTCATCAATTGCCTGAACCAAGGAGACTCTAATGTTTTCTGGAACCACCAGCAAGATCTCCATGACCATGTCACCCATAGGGCAAGCGTGTAGCAGCCAAAGAGGCAGACAACATTAACTGAACTGGACTGGACAAGGAAAACATACTCTTGCCAAAGTCTCAACCCTCATCAACTCTCTGTTTGAAGGAGTCATGGGGAATGAATAGGGTTTCACATTACTAGTTGAGGCCTGAACCACAAGGCTTTCTAGAGTACGATGTTTACTAAGAAAATCAGGATCTCAAGGAGTCTGTCACGCTTATTCACCACTGGCCAGAAACAGGGATTTGGCCAGCAATAGGGTTTTTGACCAGGTGGTAATCAATGTACTTCTGAGGGAGCACAGGGTCAGATATCGCTAGCCCAGGCAACAAAATTTCTTTAAGGACTTTCATTTTGGTCTCCCCGGATGGCAGATGTAAATCTAGAACCTCAGCTGCCCACTGGACCATCACTGTAAAGTATACACTTTCTCCCAAAGGTAGGCTAAGTGGCGAGCCAACCCCTGCATCAGGGGAGCTGTCAAGCTCACAGGGCACTTGTAAATCCATGTAAAAATTATCATCTGTGTAATTGGATGCAGAGAAACCCATCTCCACGATTATCATCCCTATTCTGGGAATCTCTTGTTCAGAATCAGAGGCAAAAAGATAATGGAAACTTTGTGCGTTTGCCAAGGCAGAGGCTCCAGGTCAGAGTCGGAATGTATGACAATCGGTTCTGCTTTTGAAATCTCGTAATGACACTGGTTGAGATTGAGTAGAAGTTGGTTTGGTGTCAGACATCGGACTCAGCAGTGGATCCTCTCTTGGTGACGTGGCATTTGTCCTGGCATCGATGTGGAAGATTCTTTAAACAAGAGGAACCAGGAGCTTTTATAAAGGTCCAGCACATGTGCTCCCTTCAATAATGACTTCAATACAAGAGTGTGCAGTTCCTTAGACAAAATTAGGAGACATGAAGGGTTGAGTACTAGTGGTATGCCAGGTCAGTGGAATACGCTCCAATAGGAGCAAGTGCCCTCACACACCCCGAAAGGTATCATGCTTCATCATCTGGGCATGCTCCTCGTAGGGCCGACGCTGCAATGCCAGACAGACACCCCCAAAGGGGCTCTCTGCCTGAGATCTTTTAATTTTGCCATATGATGAGGTGCGGGTATGTGGGGTGTGAAGAGTGTGAAGTGTGGTGGACAAAAGTGATTTAAAATAGGTCTAGTGATGCTGGGTTTAAGTAAACTTTACTAGTGAAGCTCACTAACCTAACTAAAAACAACGAGGCTCGTGTGGGATTCAATGGTCCTAAAAAGCAGTTGTGATCATTTTGTAAAAAGTGCGGTCAACATGTTTCTTGCCTAGTTTAGCTCACAAGGGGTCTAATGGCAGTTCATCAGGACCGGAAAAATTCAACACACATCCGCACTTCAGTTTTCTCCTGCCCAGCTGCATTGAGCAGCAGGGCTTGAGAAACCCCTCAGACTCCCTGGTCTCAGCAGGGCGTCTTTCCTTCCTGCTCAGATCAATCCCCGCGCTGCAGGACAGGGAGTCTGTCCCAGGGGCTGCTGGGACCAGCAGCCAGGAAGAGGAGAGGCGGCACGACGAGACGAGACGCTGGAGTGGCGGGCGGCAAAAGGTACGTTTTTTTTATATTGTAAAATTACTTCTCCGAAGCATTCATCCTCACATATCATACTGTGTTTTAGCATAATGCCTTTATCCCTGGATCTGAGACTTCATGTCCAGCACATCTGATCAATCCATCAGGATAAATCACTGTACCATTCCCTTCTTTTAAATGGCAGTCCATTCTGGACCTAAGCAGCTGATGACCAATAAAAATCAGTTCTCATTACCCTTTTTAGGTTTTGCCTGCAACAGCACATGTGCGGCATGCGCTCTCGGTTGCGAGAGCTATTGTATACAAGGGGCTTGCAGCCTGTCCATTGCTTAACATCTGTTAGCTTTATTGTCACTCTTATTTGCTGCCTTATAATTGACCAGCGGATGCTGGCTTAACTTCCTCTTCTTTCAGCTGGAGCATGGACCAAATACAAATTGCTTAAGCTAGATTGCTCTCCTTCCACTAATCGCGCTGTGATTGAGGTACTACTTTTATTTTTTCGTCTTTGTAGCCATGTTTAACTATGTCATACACACTTCCAAAAAGTCCTTTTCTCCTTTGAAATAGATGTTGATTGTGGCAACAGATGTCATCTGTTTTTACTGTGACAAAAGAAGTTAACTTCTTCAAATTTATTTTCGCTAAGACATGGCTGCAATTGCTTTCTTTATGTGACAGGATTTGTTTTTGCCAAATGTAATTTTTTTCTTTTTTACGCATGGGGAGATTAACTGATTTGCTCAGAATAACAGTGGCCATGTGGAGAGACCTAACAAGCATTGGCAAAACCAATAGGTCTTGCCTTTGAGACTATTGGCTCAGCCATTGCCTTTTGTTCATGCGGTACAGCTTGGGCATTACCCACATTGGCAATAATTTGTAGCCATGCTGTATAGCAGCATGGCTTAAAATAATTTTAAAAAGCACTAGGATGCATCCAGCGTTCATGCACTAAAAAAAACACATTAGCCCCAGCTGCGTCATAGCACTTCTTCAAATTAGGTTTAGCCGCACTGCGTTGCTGTACTGCATGGCAACAAAACACTGCCAAAGCCAATAGCTGGTCTTAATCTCGGTTTTACCAGGTAACCACCCCCACCCATCATAGCCAGTTTGCTTGCCTCTAGGGACTCTAACCTTCATATAAAGTAAAAACAGGCTTCGACTAGTAGATTTGAGATTTTCTATCCTGGGAAAAATAAATCAAGGGCTAAGCTTTATGAGAGACCAAAAGTTGATATTGTGATGCTTAATGAGTTTACTAATTTTTTTTTCTCCAGAGTTTTATATAGCGCGAATTGACCCAAAGGTATCGGGTATCAGAGCGCTTTACATGAGCACCAGTTGCTTACAAAAGGACACATTCATTTTTGTTAGGCACGGGGAGATTAAGTGATTTGCCCAGAATCACAGGATGTTGAGCGTCATTGCCGAGACTCGAACCCGGTTCCCCAGATTTGAGATCGACCGCCCTAGCCGTTGGGCTACATCCTCCCCCTAATTGGCTATCGCCAAACAAGTTACAAAAACCTAAAGGATCCAATAATGAGACTTAACAAGCATTGGCATAGCCAATAGGTCTCGCTTTTGGGACCTTATAAGTATTTAGTTATGCAGCACAATATCCTTAGTGCAACAACATCAACTGTTGCATGGCTAAACACTTATAAGGTCCCAAAGGCGAGACCTATTGGCTATGCCAATGTCATCATACATGCAGGACCTGTAACTTAAATTATTAGATTGAACTAAAATTATTGCCCAAGACCTGTAAAGCTGATGGAGATGTATTTATTGTTTTTATTTAATTATTCATTCATTTATTTGCCAATAAAGTAGCCTGATGGTGTTCAAACTGCAACTGACTGAATTAAATGTCTTTTGACTTAGAATTACTTTCTGTGGAGACATCTCTGTACTTTTCAAATAACCCATTTGAGGGTTGAAAACCTCAATTCAACTTAATTTTGTGAATGAGAACTGACAGCTCCAGTCCAACAAGCACTCTCAGAGCCCTGCAGCAAACTGACAATAGCTAGGGGTGGGGAGGCAAGACCGGAAACGGAAGGTGAGCACAAGGAAGCAACAAGCATTGGGAAGCACAACGATGACAGACGTGAAAGCACACCAACAAACTATAAGTACACAGACAACGGAGGATGGGCAGCAAAGGGGGAGCACACGGACTACAGAGGGCGGGAGGGATGGTGCAGCAAACTGACAATAGCTAGGGGTGGGGAGGCAAGACCGGAAACGGAAGGTGAGCACAAGGAAGCAACAAGCATTGGGAAGCACATTGATGACAGACGTGAAAGCACACCAACAAACTATAAGTACACAGACAACGGAGGATGGGCAGCAAAGGGGGAGCACACGGACTACGCAACAAGCATTGGGAAGCACAACGATGACAGACGTGAAAGCACACCAACAAACTAGAAGTACACAGACAACGGAGGATGGGCAGCAAAGGGGGAGCACACGGACTACGGAGGGCGGGAGGGATGGTGCAGCAAACTGACAATAGCTAGGGGCGGGGAGGCAAGAACGGAAACAGAAGGTGAGCACAAGGAAGCAACAAGCATTGGCCGCGCGGCCGTGAAAGTGACGCAGCCATGAAAGTGAAACTGATCGCGATCGCACGCTGATTTGGTGCGCGCGCTTTAAGGGTGCCCGCGAGCGATGCCCTTGAGCGATGCGCTTAATGAGGAAGAGATAGGAAAGCCAGATGGCGGCTATGCGCGTAACCGCGCGCGTAACCGCAAGCTTTAGGCCACAAGCAAAAGCGTGTGGTCGGATTTTTAAAGCCCACACACTAAATGTCTCGCCAGACCAGTGCATGCGCTGGCTCAGGCGAGACCTAAAAAGTGAGTGATTGCCTTACCAAATAAGAAATTTGCTATTTTTAGAATGGGCAGCTGTCACTGCTGGCAAACCCACCCTGAGAAAATTAAGGATGTCATCATTGGATGGCCCAGAATAAAAACTGATGCATTTTATTTTCATGCCCCGACAGTGATGCTGGTAATTGAAAAAGGCAAAGCTGGCACTGCACTTCTGAAGTAAAAACAAAAACTTTTCCACTGCACCATCTAATGAAAGGAGAAAACAATCTGGTTTGTGTTGCAGTTAGCAAATATTTAAAAAGCTGTAATCATGGATTTCTGGAATTGAATGCTTTCATTCCCAGCAAAAAGAAAACAAATATTTCTAGTTATGGGATGCTATGTTCATTGTTTTTTAAAGAGATGTAAAACACAGATGGCAAAATAAAAAAATACTGAACTGGAATGCTACCCATCTTCATCAGTGTGTTTAAACACTGATAGGGTGTGTATGAACTATCACTTGGCAATCGGGCTATGTTACCTTATTACTGCTAGTAGTATTAAACTTGGCTTCTATGAATCATTGGGAGAAAAACTTCAACCTTCACAAAAGACAAAGTAAAATGATCCATGCTTCAGACACTACCATCTCGAGCTATGTTTCATTTGCCCATTTGATTCTCAGAAACATGTTTATCCAATGAGTAGTTGTCTTTATTCTCCTTGGTAAGAATCTTTTCTCAGGTGTTGGGAGTTTGAGATGGATGCAGATCCTGTATTGATAGTTAACCACTCCAGTGATAATCACCCAAAATTTGAGATGTCAACTTCGTCAAACATCTCTTCGGACTCCCCCTCGCTCCCTTCCCCCTCCTTCAATCTCCGTTATGAAATAGGAGATAACAGGGTCACAGTGGCCATTTGTTCTGTAATCTGAGTTACCAAAAACAAATCTAATTTAAAGAACTCAAATTGTACTTTTGACCTCAGAATCGGAGCTGGACTTCGAGCTTCCTCCCAAAGCAGTTTACAGATGCCTTTAATAACAGAATTCAACTTCTGATCATAGGCTCTGTAAAAATTCCTTTTTACCTTTGTGCTGAGGAATGGCGATGTCTAAAAGACTGATTTATTGTTGGATCCAGAACTTCTGTCGTCTTTCAATGGCCCAATGAAGGACGCCAACAGGATTCCAGTCTCTCAAATGAAGGGAACAAGTTGAATCCTTACTCTTGGGAAGATCTTGGCCATCTGGGTGCACCTTTGCTCTATAAGCATGTAACCTTCCATCTCTAGAATTTGTGACTTTCAATCATGTACCAAAGCATGTTTCACAATGTTGTGATTGAAGCCTAATCATGCGTATGGCATCAGTGGCAGTGATGAGGGCAGTTTCTAGACTGAGTGGTGTCAAGGAGTTGTTGGTCGTTTAGTTTTTGGTGAAGCATCTGTTGATGATTTTCTCGAATACCTTGGCAGGGTATTATAGAATTTGAGATTGGTCTGTAGTGGACAAGTGAAGATGAGTCCTCCAAGTCTTTCTTCAGCAAGGGGAGGACTGTTGTGTTTCCAAGTGTCTGGGAAGGTCGCGAAGAGGCGGAGGCGTTCAGGAAGAGTGTGAGCATGGCACTGATGGGTTGGATTCCTCTGAAGAATGTGTGGTGGGAGCCCTTAAGTGGATAGACTTCATGGAGAGAGCAGTTTCTTCTGGGGCGATGAAGGGCCATACGGGGAGCTGGGATACCAATTCTGTAGTGTCTGGTTGTGGGCTGAAGTTGCTGTATATGGCGATGATTTTGTTGCTTAAGAATAGAGAGATTGTATTGAGATCCTGCGAGGGAGTGGTTGACTAGTAGGTGGCTGAAGATGATGTGAAATGTGTCACAATGGCAAAGATTTCTTTGCTTCTGTTGGTGCTTGTGTTGATACAGTCCGCCAGGACGGTGTGTGAAGTAGTCCGATCAGTTGATGGTACCATCTCAGGGTGGATATGAATGTGCTCCTGCCTGTGTTGTATTGGGTCATTATCTACGCTTTAGTTGTTTGCAGTGGCACTTCAGTGAGTTTGCATTTGTGCCAAATGGCTTGGTGTTTAGATTTCCTGTGCTTAGGTGAGGGGGTGCAGGGAGTCTGCGCAGGAGGTGATTCAATTGTTGAAATTCTTGACTGCTTCAGGAAGGCAGTTGCCTTGTTCGGGTTGGTGGGTGTTGTCTACCGTAAATTCGTTGCATTGTCCCCACTAGCTCCCCAGTCGACCCCTATAAATATTTACCGAACCCAATCCCCCCAACACATTAAAATTCATCATCTGTCCTTGTGCATTCCAAGATTATGAACATTAATATTGCCCTTCATCCCCACAGATATTCTTCAGAGTATGTAATCTGCCGCCATGCGCATGAATCTGGGCTGTCCTCATATCCATCCCATCTTATTTCATACAGCCACTATCCACCAAGGTGGAGCAGAAATCCAAATTGGAGCGATCATTTCGTGTGTCACCTTGGTATTGAAAAAAAGCTGTAGACACAACTGTAACATCCGGCTTGGAATTCATTCTGTTTGCCATATAATATCTGAAGTGTCTGCTTCCCCTTTGACAAGGCCTGCCAGATTAATGTATGTTGTGGAAATTCTAGTATCTTGGCTGCACCTCCAAATGCCAACCACTGCTAGGCCCACTGATAGGCCTCCTTAGTTTTATTAGAAGATATGATTCTCTCCATTAATGACCTTCAAATTAGGTGGGAAAAACAGCATGCATTAGAGACAGAATTCACAAAAGTATTTATTTACCTCCTGAAAGCTCTTCTGCCACTGTGTAATCTGTAAAAAAATGCTGTTGTTTTCAACTATGAAGTGGCCACTAATCTTGGCTCCCAGCAGTATTAAATCCATCTCAGAAGTTCAGAAATCAAGCCACCACTGGTCTTGGCCGGGCCCTAGGTTGAGGAGGACAAGCAGAGACCCTGTGTGCTTGCTCATTGGGAAACAAAAGCTGGAGACGTTTCAGGGATACAACCACGGTCAGCCTTTTTTCCAGGTAAAGTTCCATGTTTGAGCTCTCAGCCCTTTCCAGCAGAAATACTATCTGTGCACTGTTCCTCTTTGTATGCCTTCCTGTCCTGTGCCCTCCCCCTCCATATCAGATTGAGAACTTGAACCTTAAGAGTTGAAGTGTCAGGTAAAATGGTACATACAGAAGCTTCCATTTTCTTCATTGTGCCGGGAATATTATTCTCATTTGCCCTCAGAATACCAAGATCCAGCACCACCACATCAACCTTGTTCTCATGTGCCAGGTGTGTGCCTTTAATAGCCAGTAATATATTATCCAGTTTCTCTCTCTCTCTGCTCTCAGCACCTACAGCTAAATGTAAAGCCAATTCTGCAATACAAACAGGTTGCACTAGTACAACTTCCTACACTGCGTATGATGCCTATCCCCAGGGCTCAACAATCCAAGGTTTACCCATGACTGCGACTGGTCATGCAATGTCAAAATCAGTGACCCCCTGCTACTAATGAGAATTCCTAGGGCAGGAAAAATACAATAATGGAAAAAAACACCCCTAGGCAACAAATGGTCTGAACATATGTAAGACCTAATCCAACACAGACATGATGTTAGGGACTCAGTGTACACTAAATGTCATTGAAACTTCATTTTATTAATACAAATTCATACAATATTAAAATGGAAAATATATAAATATTCCCACAAACATAAGATACGAAACAATGACATCACAACGTACTTCACAAAATGAACACAACAGGGAAATACAATAAACAAACATGTACATTTTGGCTGAACATAGATAATGACATTTTTATACAGCTTTAAATCAAGAATGGGCAAAATAACTCAAATGAACCATGATTTAGTCAAGTGGCTGATTGATGAATCTATGTTCAGACCATTTGTTGCCTAAGGGTGCGACTGTTCATGTTCCAGGTGATGCAACAAACCAGATAGCCAAACATCTGCAGTAAGGTCATTCAGGCCAAAACCACCTCATGGGAATTCAGTCATCGATCACTGCAAAGTGTAGCAAAGACAAAGCTACAATACTCCTAGACTACCGGGCAAGTATCACAGTGCTCCCTTTACCCAGGCAGCAGGCAGTGTGGGACTTTGCAGCTAAATACACATGAATCCTATTAGTCTGCGAGTGAGCTTAATTTAATACATGCAGCTACAGCCCCTGGCAAAGCCACATGGAGGCACAGCTAGTTAGTCTTACAGACTCTTGACTGCATCAATCATCTCACTTTCCTTGGCTTTCATCTGCCACCGTTCGCCTTTGCAGGGGCCCTGCCTGGACCGTCCTCTCAAATCACCTCCTCACTGCACTCTCTATGGACACAATGGATCAGCTCTGGAGCAGGGAGGAGACCGATGTTCAAGGGGATGCTGATGGGTTCACCACCCCAATCCAGGATCTTCCCATTTTGACCGATTGTAGTGAGACCACCTAGCCAGACCGCTGCTGACTCACCACCAGCGTAGCCACCATCCTGGTACATTGCTCCTTCAATGCAGCAAGCCTACTTATCCCATTCACAGGATAAAATTCAAAGCTGACTGTCTGCCCAAGCAATATTCGTGTCCCAGGGCAAAGTTAGTGGGTACGAAAACGAATTTATTGTTCAGGATTTCATTGTAAGCCAGGCAGCCGTTGGGAACTCTGCTGGCTATGTCCTACCTCATGAGCTGCTGCCCAAGCACCGCCCCCGCCCAAACAAAGCCAAATCATTAGGAGCATACATAGCAACAGCAAGACCACCCTGTTCCTTTTGCAGTAAAAGGTCCCACCTGGGGGATCCAGGCACAAGCCTCATGCAAGTAATGGAGAGCGTAAGGAGTTACATGCTACCAAGCTGTATTATTAGCTGCAAACCAAGGCCTTTTTAGCAAAGACATCAGTACCACTGTCAAACAACAGAAGGACCTATGTACAAGTAGCAGCCTACACTTTCAAAAAATTTCAATTTTTTTCTTAAAATTTTCAAAAGTCCCCCAAAAATGTCAACAATTTTTTTTTTCAAATGTCCAGCACTTTCACAGGAGCTGAGTCCTCAAGAAGGCTCAAGAGGTCTAAGATGCCACACTCTAAGCTCTGAACAACAAATAGTGGGCACTCAAATGCATTCTCATCTTCGTTTCTGAAAAATCTCTTCTCATTCTCCTAGTAAAGTCTCAAGTCAGAGGGATCTGTCCTTCAACATGGATAAGGAGGCAGAATGTCAGGATACCTACACAATAGGTCTATAGATCTCTCATTTGGACATGTTAGATCTAATGTTATCATAGCAAGATACATCAGTGGAATGATTCCAATTGTTATCTTTTCCTGACTAAGCTCATGAACAGTATAAGATTATGCGTTACCTCAGGAAAGAAGAGAGTGAATAGAAACTGCTGGCACTTGGACATACTGACGCCACTGCAGATCAATGAACACTCATCTATACATGTTCAGTCTTTCCACCTGAAGCCGGCGGCCTTGAATAAAGTAAGTAACCTCCTGATGGATAGGAAAGATCTCTTTGACCCCTAGACAAACGTACCATCTCAGAATGTTCACTCCAGTACAGGAAAGGCTTTCTTCAACTACGACCACTAGAACTATACTGTATGGCTAATCTTAGCCATGTAGAGAGCAATTCTTTAGGGGTTACTTCACCGTTTCTCACCAACTATTTCTATCAGCATCAAGGAAACTTCTGCCGGGGGTCCTAAGCTTTAGGGGCCCCAAAGCTAGTCAATCTATTCAAATGAAGAACCGTGATCGTATTCTGCATACTTACTCGAAAAGGTAGAGGTTAATTCATTCCATTACTGGATCTGTATGCTTCCAACTGGCTCTGCCCCCCAGCCCCACATATTGTCACCGCCATCAAAAACATGGACTTTCTGTATTCAGACAACTTGCAGGGAGCATACTTTCATGTATACATTCAGCAAGTACCATCTCCAGATTGCGCCTTCACAAAGGTCAATGTGCTGAAATTTTGTTTTCTGCAGAAGGTTCAAAACTACATTCATCTCAGCAACTGCCAAATCAGGTCTTCGGCAAGGAAATAAAAAAATCTTCTCTGGTATAGACAAAGAGGATTCAGGTTATCAGGGCTATTCTGGACTCCCTAATGCTTCGCGTCCTCCCTCCCAGAGGATGGAGTACTGGCAATCAGTCACACTGTGGATCATTTTTAGACAACAAAATTGGGTGTCTGCATGGTGGTTCCAAAGGTGGCTTCAACACTCTTCCCTAGGGTTATTCTCTGTCGCAATCGTCACATAAGCTCTCTAGAACTCCTCTAACTGAACTCTTGACTCAATTTCTGGACAATCAATTCAAGGCTGTACTGTCCGATCCATCTTGTGCAAACCTTGAGCTGGTGGGCCATACTTCCAACCATATTATCTGAATGCTCAATCCGGACAGTGGTTCAGATCAGATTTATCCCTACACAAAAACACCTGCGTTAGAAGCATTGTTTTGATCTATTTTTTTAAGCCTTCATTCACATTGTCAGATCCAGACTGGCGATATTCTACATGTACAACACCAAGTCCTCTTTTATATACGTTGACAAGAAGGTATTCACCCTTCACAACTCTCCCAGCTCACTGTAAAATGGTGGGAGTGGACAACCACCCAGAATATGTACCTGCTAGTCTCCCAATTGAGGGAGTCAACAACCAAAGAACAGACAGGCTGGGTTGTCATTAGCCACACCACCCCAACCTAATTAAGTCCTCACCTCCATCCACCAGAATTTCTAGTGCAAGTGAGTTTCGTGTGGATGGAGGAGGGTGCCCAGGTCTCAGAGAAACAGCTGGATGCTGGACTGGGAACAAATACCCCTCTGGCCCCTCTCATTCAGCCATTCCTTCAGAAGAAGCCAGAAGTGCTTTGTCTCCTTGATGGCACCAGTTTGAAAAGCAAAGTCTGCTTACTGTAATTACGCTGTCATTCACTTCCTGCACAGAAGGACGCCTGTACAAGGAGACCATGAGTCGTGCACACATCTTCACCAGCTTGAGAGCCTTGTTACTAAGACGCCAACCCTTTCCCATCTCTCTTGCCTAAAAGAACTTGAGCAAACTGTCAAAACTGTCAGGAATTCTACCACCAGTCACAGCAGAGTACAAGCAATGATACCTGGTACAAGCCATACCAGGATCAAATCCAAAATGTTTATCTGGTGCAGAAACAGAAAACATGGCATCCTGTGACAAGAAGCTTCTCGCTTGGAAAACCTTTCTGATCTCTATAAATTATCCCAGGTACATTAGTGAGCTTCATTTCCAATATGCCTCTCAACCATTCACACAGTTTCAAAGGAAAGGACCAAGTGGGGAAACCATTCTACCTGTGTACTCAATGTGGTGATAGCTCCACCTGAATATGGACTTTTCTTCTTCCTAGTTTTTCAACACCAGCAGTGTTCCTCAGCTGAAGAAAAACTACACATAATCAGTGTCCAGTACACTATTTAACAGCTTAATGTGGTACTCCTGCACCACATATTAGAGTGATACACAGAAGACATTTGAGTAGAATCACAATAAAGAGGATACACATTTGAGGTCAGAGTCAGGCTATTTAGAAACATTTGGACAGGAAAGAACAAGAAAGTTACTTCAGGACAAGACTGAAAAAATAGTTTTTTTGCGGTTTCCTAAAAGTGAGTGGAGTGGCTCGAGTCTTCCTCTACAGTAACAAAGTTTCATGCAGTGGTTGTGGTATCAGTGAAAAAGTGTTTCTGAGCTAGGGAGATTTTTAATCTCTGTGCTTCTAACTGGAGGGAATTGTGACTTCTGAGTCCTCAATGGAGACTCAGAATGACAGGAGAATTAGCCAAATACATTTCTTCTGATGAATGACTTTGTATGCAAGGCAGCATATGTTTTAGAAGGTTTCTGACCATTAATGCTAGCTAATGCAGACTGCAGAGTATAGGAACAAATTTATATATAGACCAACAGTTTGAGACGTTTGGTACCAATGATGCTGGCTGAGATGGGCCGATTTCATCATTGCTAGGTATATTCCATCCTGCATATTCCAATGCTCCACTCTCCCAGGGACAAACCTCATTTGCACATGCCAACACAGCTGAAGCTTCTCTAATGGCCCTCTCTAGCCATGTGTATATTTGGCAGATATAGAGGGCTGCTACATAGATACTCCAAAAGTATTCTGTACAAATCATGCCCTTTAACCTTCCTCCAGAAGCAATATACAATTTAGTTGCCAAGGCCGAAGCTGGTTGATTCCGCCTTCAATGATTTTGGAAGCGAAACGCAATCCTACATGGCACTCCATACACAGAAACCTGCATAGCTTAAAGGCTAGGTTTGATGGAAATCAGTTTGTAACAACCATGCTTTTGTTTCTTGACACTTCACCTGAACTTTGACCTAGTCTTTGGACCATTGCATACTGTCCTTTAATCTGAGGGTATTCAGTTAATATTCACAGGATACTAGATACCAATGACATGATGTAAATTTGGTTAAGTATCTGACGAGGCTCTCTAGCAGGAAGCAGAGCAATGTAATGTACCAGAAAATGATTGATCCAGTTAGTCGGGCTCTGGTGGATATCACCGTGAACATAACTGTGACCCTTGTCCGATCATCCTGCCAGTATATCTTCACAGCTATAGTGACGCGGTCCATTTCTGAGTGCTCCCCTCCCAGTTTCCTCTTATTGCGGTTCTTCTCTTATACCCTCCATTAGTCTTATCAAAGAAGTATCCTTTCCTTTATACATCGATATACTGTGATGACCCCCCTCAAGTACCTGCAGATTTTACTGCACCAGGATAGAGTCACCTCGGGGTGTTGGTGAAACACTTTTGGGTGTAAGGGCTGTTGCCCTTTGGTCCCCACCAGCTGTCCCTGCCTCTTCAAATGTTGCCAGTATGTCTCCCCAGGCCTCTAAATCCTCAGTTATGGGACAGCCTAATATGCATCTAATGAGCTAGCGCTCATAAAACAGTATCTCTTACCTATTTTCCTTAGTCAACACCACCCCATGGCGACACACTGTTTTGCCAGAAGGACTGCAAGCTGAAGGAATTTATATTTCATTTCCTCATTTTTGGGGCGGCCCACAATACCCAGCAAGCACTGCCCAGGCGAGTGGTCGAGGTGTAAACCAGTTACTCCTTGGATCCGTTCATCTACAGTCTGCCAATATGTTGAAACCTCATCACACTGCCATGCCAAATGTAGGAATGTGGCGTTCCCCTGTCTGCAGCGAGGGCATGCTGTAGAGCGGCCCACGGAAATCTTGTGTAGTTTGATAGGGGTGAGGTATGTGCAATGCACAAAAACTGAAGAGTAGTAATTTAAATTGAGCATTCCCAGAAACCCACTTAACCAATGCACTGGGCCTTTTCCGGTTGCTATCTATGAGTTGTCACCCCAGATAATCCCTCCATGCTGTGGGGGCTATCAACTGTCTGCTAGGCCTATCTGTTTTGAGGACCTTGTAGATCCAGGACGCCAAGTGTCCCCCCCATCATCTACAGTCAGGAGTGTGCAAAGGACCTTCAATCAGAGAGGTGTCTCCCGGAACTCCCTCCAAATTTACCTGGCAGTTTGAGCAATCTTGGCATATTGTAAAAACTAGTCCCGAGCCAACGACAATCCCTTCTGTACCTCCTGATATAAGCTGAAGCAATCCCCCAGGTAAAGATCCCCCAGTACTTGGCAACTACCCTCCTGCCAGTGTGTTATGAACATAGTTAAGCTGATGTCCTTAAATGGATTCAGCGCCCACGGGTCCAGGTCCCTTGAGGGTACAGCGACTATTTGCACCCATATCCGGGCAGTGTAGCGCACTATAAAGGGCAATCCCGCCCCCAGGCTAAAGCACCTCATCAACAGTTCCAATAAAGGTGCATCCCCACAAGTCTCTCGCAGCAAACGTTTCTCGCTTTCGTCTGAGTTGGCTACCCATTTCGCTGCATACTAGTCATGTGCCACATAATAATACAGCTACATGTCCGGTAGTCCCAGTCAGCCATCCTCCTGATCTAGCTTCAGGGTAGCCAGAGCCACCCGGCTTCTCTTTTCTGCCCAAGCCAGTGACACTAATAGACCAGTGAGGCGCTTGAATGTAACATGAGGGATGGGGCAGAGCTAGTTTTGTATCACATATAAACACTTCGGGCGATATACCATCTTGGCAACGGCAACCCTACCCATTATAGACTGAGGTTGCCTGGTCCAGAATTGGATCGATGCATGAAAGCCCTCTATCATCCTCCTAATATTGTAGGTGCACTGTTTCTCAGGCGTTGCTGCTACCATTTTGTCAAGGTATCTGAATTTGTTCGCCTCGGAGTGCAGGCCAAGGTCAGGCAGGCCAACAGGGATATTTGCCAATGCTCCCAAGGGGAGCAGCGTTTGTTAACTCTTCAGCCGGCCACCATGCCAAATTCCTCCAGATATGCCAATAGGTCTGGTATAGACTCCCTTGGTTGCGTTAAGTAAAACAGGGCATCATCCACATACAGAGAAAGCACGTGCAAGGTGCATCACAATTGGATTCCCCAGTCTTCCAGGACCCTCCAGAGCCTAATGGCCAGCTGTTCCAGCGCCAGTGCGAACAAAAACAGGCATCCCTGTCTGGTGCCATGCTACACCACAAAATCCTCAGACACCACTCTGCCATTTTTGAAGCGGGCCCTGGGGTTTGTATATTGCAATTTGACCTGGGCACAAATATTCAAGATAAATACCATCCTTTGTAAAATCTCCTCTAAGTACGTCCAGTCCATTGTATCAAAAGTCTTAGCAATATCAACAAATGCCAAGACCAACTCCTCGTCCCAGTCATGCACGGAGTACAGTATATAGTTAGGCATCTCCGATTGTGGGTTGTGCTTTGGCCCGGTGTGAATCCACACTGATCCTCATGAACCTATAAAGCCACCACCTGTCGCAACCACAAAGCCAAATGTTTACAGAGAACCTAGATGTCAGAGTTAATCACAGTTAATGGTCTATAGGATGCAAAATTTAGTGGGTCTCCCCCCAGTTTGGGTATCATATAGATAAGGCCTTCCACACATCATTGGGGTGGGCAACTCTCACCAAGCCCGGGACTCTTCGAAGACCTCTAACAGGTTCCCTGGTTTAAACCTGGGTGCTGCCAGTGAAAGCCCCGATTAATGGAGTCAATGACCGTCCCACTTAAACACAGTGCTTCAAAGGCCAGTCAACAGAATATATATGTATATACACCTTCTACGCAACAGCAACAAATGAACAAAAACAATATACCATCTGAAGAGAATTAATAGTTAATCTATCAAATAATTAACCAACAGTGAAAGAACAAGTATTAAATAAAGAACTGTATTTTTGCAATGAAAGTTTGCCTGAGGATTGAGACTTAGTAATTTGTGAGCAAATTAAAATTGACAAAATTCTCTGCTATAAAGAAAAACAGCTGGGATAGAAAACAAATGAGTTCTGCAACTCCCCAAACAGATCTAACCATAGAGCAAATAATAGATCTTAAAAATGTATATGACCTAATGCATGAAATAAACAATGAGGAAACAGACATGCAAGTCTTGGAAGAACTAAACATGGATACCAATAAAGATGTATATAGCAATTTAAGAGAAAATCCACATTTTCACAACATTGGCTCCAGGCAATAAGTGTGATTTATTCTGTGAATTTGTATCAACAGCGAGAGAGACAAATTAAGAAATGTAAGACAACCATAAGAAATGTAAGACAACCAAAACACAGAAAATACTTATCGAAAGAAAGAATGGCTTTGGAAAATCTAAAAACCAATGATGCTATAACCATAAAACCGGCTGATAAAGGTGAAAATGTGATTCTCAAGAAAGAGGGTTACATTAAAGAAGTGATCAGACAACTTGAGTGATGAAACAAGCTATAAAAAAACGAGCCTAATCCAATGGACAATATGATTGAATGTTTGAATCAGAAACTGCAGAAATGGCATACCAACATGTTTTAAAATGTTAATGAATATAAATATTTAAAAACTGTTCACCCAGTGATTCCGAACATCAATTTTCTCGTAATGATAAAGAAAACTCTATGGAATCCCCCCAGGGTGACCGATTGTATCTGCTTGTGAATCACTGTGTGAGGAAACATCAATATACGTGGATTACCTCTTAACTCAGATTGTTATGAACTTGAGCTTGTACATAAGGGACAAATTAGACTTCTTAAGGATCCTAGCCAACACAACCTTGCAAAAAGGCTGGCATTGCACACATAAACCAGATATGATATAGGATAAATGCATAGCAATATTTTCTGAAATTAATATAGGAGCATTACAACACTCATGTATGCTGCTCAACATGATAGTGATGTGTGTTACCAGCAAGGCTTTCCTATTCAACGAAGAGATATACCAACAACAATGTGGCATTGCAATGGGAATATCTTTCTCTCCAAGCTACACATATCTCACCATGGTATGTTGGGAAAAAGTAGCAGCTTGTGCAGGAGCTAATGAAGGATACCTAGATAAATAGTTCTATGGTGGGGATACATAGAAGATCTATTCATCAGCTGGAACGATACACAAGAATTTTTTTTTTTAAACTTTGATGATCTTAATCAGAATGACTATGGCCTTAAATTCACATGTACAATCAGTGAAACACAAGTACAATTTCTGGATTTACCAGTGGATATCAAGACATCAAGAATGACATGATAGTGACAACACGTTTCAGAGAAAAACAACTGCTACAAACAGCATCCTACATGGGACTAGCTTCCACCCAACAGCTTTACTCAGGGTATATCTTATGGTGAGCTATTGCTTATGAAACAGAACTGCTCTAATAAAACAGAACAGCAAGAGTGATATACAGGAGTCACACAAAGAGGATACCAATAGAGATCTCAAGAAAGAAAAAGAAAAACTGGGCATGGCCAACCCCTTGCAGGCAGTCAACCCCACGCAGCACATGGCCTTTGGCCGTGTGCAGCAGGGGTTGGTCACAGGGCCTGGTCATATGCTTTGTAAATTTTTTCTTATCTCCGTCTCTGCATGTTTACTGGGTGGTACCAGACCCTGGCATGCACAGGGGGATTACTAAGAAAATCCGCTGCCCTCTAAGCTGTTAATGTGTCCCTGTCATTCAAGAAACCCGTCTTATTTTAAAATCAGTCAATATGTGAAAAAACCCATTTGATGTGCCTTGTTTAGAGGACGTTTCCAGTATCGAATCTAGAACCGTAGGGTGCCAGTGTGGGCAGTCTGCAGCTGCGCCAGACGAGCAGAGCGGGAATCCCCTTGAATCAAATAAGGCAGGGACATGGGAACAAGAACACAACTTATAGTAACATTTAACTTGGACCCAGGTTGGGAAATAAATAGATAATTAGGCCTGACAATTCCCGCTAAGAAGCATCTGCGCCCCCAAAACCAACAAACCAATAAATGGATCAAAATAAAGAGAAAAAAAAGAAAGGAAATAAAGAATAATTAGTGCAAAGGTACTAAACAAGACAAAACAGAAATGGCACACGTAAGCACATGAAGACTGTGGGACATTAAAAAAAAAAAAAAAGTGGATTATAGAAACAACCAAGAAACACCAGAAATTGTAAGTCTATTTTGAGTGTGTTAGCCCCATATCCTTTTGTAGAAATAGGATCATTACTACAACATTGCTCAAACGTATCCCAATTTCACATATTTCTTAAGAAGACAATATGTTCTCGTCTTTCTTTATAACGCATTTATTAATAAAATAGATTTTAAAAAATCCTATAAGGAAACCGATCAACAATGTGTAATATAAAGAGGTCCTCATACCAGCCCACCTGAACTCTACATACGGAACCACTTTGACTTTAGACTGGTAATTTAGCACTTTTTAAAATTTCTAAGTTAACTTGTCACTAATGTTTAAGATGATCATGAAATAAAAAACTCACCACTGGATCTGTGGGGTGAAAAATGTTGAACAATCGGTTACAAATTGTTTTAGGAAGGATATGTTCTTGATTCCCGTGATTTCCAGGTCGAATTCCACGCAATGCCAAAAAGACTGCTAAGGGAGATCCCATACAGAAGAAATTTTCAACCTTAAAAGAACATGTAACATTTTTGTTGAATATGTCAAGCATCCACAGAAGACTACAGTTTTACATATACCCAGCTGGGGTAAATTTGAAAAATATATGCATTATAGTGCTGCCACATACTCAAATCTCTGATGTCTAAAAAGAGGCCTGGGGTTTGCGTGATCTGTCTAAGTACCGCAGACCCCAACAACATTTTAGGTGTCTGGGATCTGTGGTTCCTTAATGGGTACTGCAAATCCAGGACAAGTATCTTTCCTGGGTACCCCAAACCCAGGACAAGCTTCCTCAACCGATGTTTCTCCTATCCCAGATTCACAGCTCCGGAACTGTGAACAACACAAAGGTGGCAAGGGTCAGAGAAGTTTGCAGTAGGTTTGCAGTACACAGGCATACATTTTGATAATGATGCACAGTTAAAAACTAGGAACAACAACTGACAAAAAAAACAGATAAGTCCAGGTGAAAGGCCTAGCTCTACGGGGTAACCCCATTTGCAGGCCTTGCAATAAATGGGTTCACCGCCTACAGTGTGTTGGGTGCAGGTCGCGGGAGGAGATAGGCCCTGTGGCCAACTCCAGTTGTGCAAGGTCAAGGACCACTCCAGTTTAAAAAGAAACAATTAGTTCTTTTGAACCTGCTGAAACGTCCATTGCTTCAATTCTTATTAAAAAAAAAAAAAAAAAATGAAAATCTGAATTGTGCACAAGGCAAACTTCTTCACCCCTCCTCTCCAAAGCAAGTAGTGTACTGAGTCTCAATATGTTGAAGCAATCATTTAAAGTTATAAACATATTTTAAATTGAATACCTTAAATTTTAAAGCTGGTGTTTTTGATATGTTTGAAGCTTTTAATCCTTGCAGCCTTTCCTCCAGTTCTCTCAACCTATGAAACACATTAAAATACTGTGTTAAATGGAATACACATTTTCACAGAATGTAAAAATATGAAACACTGTTTTAGTCAGTCAGGGAAATATCTATAATACTGGACAGCCCAATACAAATAACCAATTTATGTTTTTTTTTTTTAGACTAAAATTTATTTAGACATTGTTGCAAGATAATATGACAGTCGGGTACATCTTAGTTCTTAGAAGTATATATAATCATAATCATGTTGTACGTTTAAGTAAAAACAATAAGATAATTTTTTCTCTTTTTAACACTCCTTCCCAAAACCTGGTCTCCAAGTCAGCACCAATTAAATATATCATTATGTACACACATTAGATCTGTGGTTCGTTGGGAACATCTGGTTATGACACTATCATTAATCAGCTGAAATGCCAGTTGACTTAGCTATAAGTCCAATGATATCTACTAAATCAGCTAACATATACAGAAACGTCCCTAAGCATCCGGGGCAAAGGGCAACAATCTTTCTGTAGACAATATGCAATATCCTATGCGCTCTCATTTCCTGCCAGAGTGAGCTAGCCAATGGAATGAATGATCTCAGTGCACAGGATGTTGCTTTTACCTGATTCCACTAGTTACTTTAGCCAAGGCAGAAGCACCCAGAAGCTAGGCGAGATAGATCTAGTGTTGTATCTACTTGTAATCTTCATCTGAAGTTAAGGAAACTGAAGCAAACCGACAGATATTGGTCATGCACCACTTGTAACTTATTCTACAAAACATTACCTCCAATAAATTCAGAATACAACCATTTATCATGGGGCACATATGCTTCTTCTGGTCCTGGCTGACTACTGTTTGCTACCAGCAATGAGACAGCAAGATTCCATCAGAGCATCTCCTGCTCTCTGTAGCTTCTGCTCGAATTTCCAATACAATTAGAGCAGGATCCTTTGATACAAGGTAACCATACAACCATTAAAAGGCATCAAATAGTTCCATTTAGAATACTTCGGTAAAAAACCACCTTCAAAGTGGTTGCCACTTCACACTCCAATGAACATCAATCCAAGCAAGCAGTGTACATAAGTACAACCAGGCCAAAGTACATCAAACAACAAACTTACATGATTGCTGAATAATTTATAAATGATTCACACAGCCTTGAGAAAGCCCCAGCTTTATCATGTCACTAGGTTAAACACATGGTCTACAAGTATGAATAATTGAACCTATGCTGAATCTATGCTGAAAGCTCACCAAGTGAACAAATATACACAAACTACTAGATGAAGGAGACTTATCATTATCAATAAACCCAATCAAAGGAATAAAGATATTCAAATCCAAGAATGCCTGTGAATGCTGCTTAAAACCAAACTGTGGTTTTAATTCATCAAGAGATCAATCTAATCCAAACATGCCATGTTATTTTTAATGCATCTGTAGGACTAATTAGGATCCAACCAAACTTACTCCCAGACATCCATGTCTATGTCTTGACCGAATCTATCCCATGAATGAATATACTGCCAATGAGTATTGGTTGGTGTCGCTAGCAACAGGTTTAAAGCCTGAAAATCAAGCCTTTTTCCCTTTGTAGTTGTAATCTATTTTTGAAAAGGAGTCGTCTCACTCATGAATCAGTGGCATATTTGGAAATAGGTGTGCCTGCTTATTTCAGTGACCTTTGGCTCCATCCATCCATCCTGCATGCCCTGTAAGACTTGATTTGACCTTATGTGAATACATTGGTAATTCCTCTAAAGTCACCTTGTCTTCTTCTCGCTAATCCTTTGACTCCAAATGCTGGAGTAAAGACAGGATAATAATGTATTGGTGTAAGAAATAAAAGGTAAGATGGCAGTTTCTACTTGAATCACATCCTGCCCCACTGGTGCTGAAGGGAATTTGTAATTTAGTTCATGTGCAGGTTCTCACACTGATCCAGGCTGGGAGCCGGAGCACATGCTAGAGAGCCCTACCAGTAGAGCCAGTGCTTGTCCAAGTGTCTCACACACTATTCCCCCAAAATATTTAGCAGGGCTGCTCTACTGAATACCAATGTCTGGAAGGAGCAGGGCCTCTTGTTCATGGGAAAGGTTACTTCATCTGTTGCTTCCCAAGGGGTCTCTGCAACTACCTGCCTCTCTTTAATCTTTTGGGGAATTCAGTCAAAGGCACGTCAACCCCACAAGACCAAAAATCAGTTCACATACAGGCCTCATTTGGGGCTAAAGATCTGGCACTTCATTTCCTCTTCCACTCCACTCAGTTGCAGGAAGGTGACTTGTGTAACAGGAGCCACTAGGTTGCGTCATGTCCTGGTGACAAATTAGTGAAGAAAGGGTAGTCCCGGATCAAGAAAAGCGCATCTACAGCGACAACACTGGTTCTTGCACTCTTTCTCACTCCAATATATCACAGCTGTCAAGATCTGGACCCATAGCAGTTAAATAAAGAAAAGGTCCCGAAAACATGTTGTGGCCATGAAGTACCACAGTCTATACACTTTGTTTGTGTTACTTCCTTAAGCAGAACATTCCGATGTCACATATGCAGTTGCCAGCACTAGTGTCAGGCATCCTGAACACTGTTCCTCGACAAACAACCTACCGACACTGGATATTCCTATATGATCAACAACCAAAGCCATGGGTGCTCAGTGATCTGAAGGGTAGAGGTGAATATGTAAATGGTTTGAAACAATCTTCCTTTTTTATTTTTATGTGTAGCATATGTTTTCATGTTTAACGTATTGACATTTTTCATATACAATGTATACATTTTATCTGATAAAAATAGATATACTTTCTAGACATTTGGTAGTCACAGTTTTTTTGTCTAAGGAGGTGTGTGTCTGTGGATTGTAGGAATAGCGTTTCTATGTAGCATAGGTAATTATATACATACTAAGAGGAGTGCTATTAGGTTTGCCTTGACAGTCTGACAGCTAACAATATACACATTTTTTGTAGGTTAAGAAACTTTACTGAACATGACTGATAAGGAACAACGTTGTTTACCTGAAACAATCTGTAGTACTGTAGAGTCCCATGCTTTGCACACTCCTGCCATCTAGTCTTGAACTTGGCTCACTAAAAAAAAAATTTTCTTCAAAGATGGGGTTTCGGTTCCGAGGTGACTTGTGGTAAATCCCCTGAAACACTCAATTCATTAGACACAGAGTCCACTGTGGAAAGTTTTTCTCTCTAGGGTATAGATGTTTATGGAGTTGGATGAAATTACAATGTCTGTGTGTGCCTGGTAACTAGGGTTTAATCACATCTGTTTCCATACGTATGAAACTCACTTGCTTCCGTGGAAGTCAGTAGGACACACATAAATCTAAAGCATCAAAAGCTACAAACCGATTGTTACAATAGCCACAGAATAGTATTTCATGAACTTGTGGCTAGAACTCAGTAAGGCAGCTTTAAAGATACCTGCTAATAGGATTGTTCCAAGGAACGGCACAGTGGCAACTTTTTTCTTTGCAAAAGGAATGTGCACTCTGCACAGCATGGAATGCACGTTTTGCTTAGAACAGTGTACATTAATATATTTGACTACCCACCTAGCCAGTCTTGTCTCAGACAGGATTGCTTGCATGTTTGTGTCTGATCAAAGGGAACCAAAAAACACAAGTTTTGTTCTCCTAATGGGACCAGCATGGCCAATGTAGTACAAGTAGTGTACAACGCTTTTTCTACTAGCAACTGAAGCTGGTGGGGGGGTTCATTTTAAAGAGAGATTGGCATGAAAATGTGAAACAACATTTGGCAGAAAATGAGGGCGCATGCGGAGTACAACTCCCCTGTTGTGAACATGAAGAATGATTCCTCAACTGATCACGCCGGCAGTTCACTGAGTCTAAGAGAAGTGTGAATGCCACAAGAACACTAAAGCCAGGAACTACAGCTGGCATGGATCCAGCAGCTGAAATGCTGCCCCCATAAGTCTTGTGAGGACAAAGATTTAAACAGTACCTCACAAATCTTTTCCAGTTAACTGAATACCAAGATTGAACAGTGGACTTTCTGGGCTGGCTTCCTTTAAAAAATAGTATACACTCCTTTGGTAGTAGCAAATCTCAAAATTATACGGTTTTAGATGCTAAAGCACAAGTTGTGACTGGAATGTTGTAGTGACCATCTTGAAATAATCCGATGTGATGCAGAGGTTCAGTGCTTGTAAGTCCAATACTAGTCTCAATGCCTTGCCCCTTCTGGGAATAAGAAAGTATAGTGAGTACACAATTTCCTTTTTGACTTGTAATCATTACTTTGCAGGTGTGCCTGCACCTCTTCTATCAGAAAGTGTAGATGGTCACTGTTGATTTTTCCCGGGGCGTGGATGAAGATTTAAGATCTGGGAGGTTAAAGATTCCCTAGTTACAGACAACAATATTTTGAGATGAACTAAGGCTCTGGAATCTCCTGTGGGAGGCATCTAAACAGGGGAAAAGTCATGAGCTCTGTGACACACCAAAAGATATAAAAACAGAACAAACTCCAGCAACTGGAGGTGGGGGTCCTTGAGGCAGAGACAAAATACAGGGCTATCCCCACTGAGGATACCATCCATAGACTTACCCTAGCAAAAACAATATGAACAGGAGGGTGAAGATGCAGAATATAAGAGCTGGAAGGCAGCACAAAGTAGATTATATGACCAGGGGGGCAAGACAGGTAAACTTGCGCATTGGTTGGCATAAAGAGAGGGAACACCTATACATATGCATCGGCTATGAGGGACAATGGAACACGGGGGTTTAGATACCTTGTCCGATGTGATTGCACACGAGTTCTGCACTACACTGTAGCGCTGTCAATAAAGAGAGACCTAATGGCCCTGTAGATAAGCTCCCCGCTTATTTGCCCTTTGCAGCGATGCCAAGTTTGTCCACTAAGTAAACAATAGATCTAGACAAACCTACTGTGGCACAGAAGGTTGCAAACACTTTATGCCACATAAAGCGACCAGACATAATACACCACACCTTTAATGCAATGTCCCATGTCGATGGCTTACATACCCCTCCTTGCATTATTATTTGGTAATCTATAAAAACACTGTTTCTAAAAGTGAAAATATATAATCTCATTTTCCGCTATCAATGGGCTTTGGATCAAGCTTCATGGCTTACATTCGCGCTCTATACACTGGACTGCGAGCTGGAGTTAGAGTGGGGGAGATGGGCATTTTTTTTATATGGAGTGAGGGATGCGACAGGGGTGACCCCTAACACCTCTCATTCGCTATGGCAAATGAGCCGTTAGCTTGCATGATAAGACTCAGGAGTCACAGGATTCCAATGGCCAGAGAGTCTCGTAGATAAAACCACATTTTACTCAGATGACATCCTTCTTTACATTGACAATCCGAGACATCTGGCTTCGCAGCAATTGTACTCCTACAGACATTTGTTTCGGGCCTTAGGGCAAACTGGAGTAGATCACACCTCGACTCCTTGGGTTGACAGAGACCTGGGAAGTTGGTAAAAGACTGTGATCCAAATTTCCCCACATACCTGGGTAAACAACTGTTTCACGTAGAGGAGACTATTCGTCCTAATATTATACCCATGAGCTACTCCGTACAAAGAGATACACAGATGTGAAAAACTGCTCTTATCAATATTCTGGTGAAAAGCTCTACTAAAGAGAACTGCTCTCCCTACACTTACATATACACTATAAAATTACGTGTTTGCCCTCCCCATAGGGGCACGTATACGCTGACGTTGCTGCTGAGGTCCTTTATCTGGAACAATGGTAACTATATATTAACTTTAGTAAATCAACATATAGTGGAGGGGTAGCAATTATTGACCCAGTGTCCTCCTACGGCTGCCCTGCTTATGCATCTTAACTCGGGGCCATGGCAGAAAGATGCCTAGTCTACTTGTTTTATGCAGGGAAGCTCTCACGTGAGACTCTCCCAGCCACAAAAACACTTATAACAGCTTGGAAAGATTGTAATAAACAAACAGACCAGTCTAATATCCTGACAGATCAAACTCCCCTATGACTGGGTACAGCAATCCCAGAGGGGAACACCCTTGGAGGTTTTGGGGGATGTGACTCTCTGGGAATCTCCACGGTGGAAGATGAGACAATTAGAGGGAGACTGAAACCTTTCCCAGACAAAGAAGAGTTTGGTACCCAGGTTTACATGTATCTTGAATTGGGCATGAGATTAGACAATATCTAGATGACTCTGTAGCCGTATCAGAGTTTAGAGCCCTAGAGTCCAAACTGACTATGGTTCCACTCTCCACATTGGGGAAACTGTCTAGTCTTTACAAGAGATTGATTGTCAATTCACCTGATACCACTGCTAAACTAAAAGAAAAATGGGAGCGAACATTTGTCATTCTAAAGTTCAGGAGTGGATGTTTGCACTCATGGCCCCTAGAGAAGCAGCAATTACAAACAGGTTAAGCCTAATACTATTCAAATATTTTTGTAGAATCGGACGCCTGCAAGGCTGGGAAATTCTGCAGGGGCCCTGGGCCAGAATAACTTGGATGCCAAGCTGCAATGGGTGACCTTTTTCATACAGTATAGACTTGCCCGGCGCTATGGCCCTTCTGGGAGGGAATTTTTCAAGCCTTTAGCAACACACTTAAACTACCTTTTGTTCCAAATCCAAAGACTGCTCTCAAATATATTGAATGATGAGAGCTTTACAAGGATGTTCTTTTGAGACTAGGGCTTGCATGGGTAAGACTTGTATTGCCCAGAACTGGAAGAAGCCATTGCCCCCTGGTGTTGCAAAGTAGAGACAGGTTTTGCAGAATCCTCGCAATTCCAATACACAAGGCGAGAGGCTGGCCTCAAACAACACAAGATATGGGAAGCTTCGGAAGATTATTTTGATGATAACCCAAATGGCTAGAAATGAACAGGCACTAATGAACTTGAACTCTCCCTGTGTGTGGTCTTCTTAATTTATCATAATTATTTATGCATATAAATTGATTAGGTTGAGTATTATGTGGATCTAACTGAATGAACCATGTGTGATGTGGGTTATATTCCATGCCCGATGCTTATTTGCTACTGTAAAATGCCAATATTTTATTTTTATTTTTTAATTGCTCATTCAGTGCATTTTTGGGAAATTTTAATAGGTTTGGGGATCTTGAGACTTGATCTCTCAATCAGCAGAACATTTGAAAGTTTTTTGGACTGAGGCCCTGAACTAGATTATTGAAGGCAGCTCACTGAGGACCAGCAGCATTTTGTTGCTCACCCCCCTTCAACTCAGAAGCAAGTTTTTCACAGGTAAGTACATAGGCAGAGATTGGGGCATACGTTCTTAGTGCAGAGCACACTGTTTGTGATTAAATGAGCATTGCATGATTATTTATGGCTTGTACGTGCGGAGACATTGCAATTCTTATTATCACATTGCAAAAATAAATTATTCTTATGCATGCTGAGATGATTCCTAAACAATTCCTAGCTAGTGTGCATGAACGTTGTGCATGCAATGTTTCAATGCATGATTGATGAATGCAAAGTCAAGAACAAGTCAAAAGGGAGAACACTATATTGTTACAACAGAAATAGCTATACCGGAATTACTCACAGAAAAAGTGAAGTTCAACCTAAACAGGATGGCAAGACACTAATATTGTTTGATAGACCCAAACACACCCTATTGGTGTCATGCTTCATCATCAGGTCTCATCCTGATCCCTAAAAACCAGGATGGGCTATACCATATTCCAGGGATCACTCAGGACATTATCCTGCAGGGGTCTTAAAATAAAAATACCTTGAAATGCCTAGTTATCCCTTTATTAATGGTGTCCTGGTATGATTAAAATTATGTTAAAAGAAAATCCTGTTTCAACCCCCCGACCACTGCCATTCCACCAGAAAAATCGCCTCTGAGGAGGCGGTTATCAAAGATATTGAAAAACTAAACCCGAAGAGAATAGATTACACAACAATCTTCCCAAGGAAGAAAAAACTAGACGTTGCACGTCTAAAAGCCAGGACAAACTGTTATTAAACAGGCAGATAAAGGTGGGCAATTGTGATCCAGACAAAAGAGGATTACCATGATGCATATATGGCCCTACTAAGGGAGGAAAGAACCACAGAATCTAAAATTCAGATCAAAAACCCTTGATACAGAAAGATAAAATCTCTGGTGGACACAGCCAAGAAAAACGGGTGGATCACACTAAAACAATGTAAATTTTTGATCTCCCCAAAACCTGGGACCCCATATTTTTACACACCTCCTAAAATCCACAAACAACGGGTCCTGATACCTGGCAGACCTATCGTTTCAGGTATTGGCTCAATCGTCAAACCACTGTGAGTTTGTAGATTGGTTACTCTGGCTACTGATAACAACAAGCATTAAAAATGCAATAGGTCTCGCCTTTTATTAAGTTAAAGCCATTTGCTTTGCTATACAATACCATTAGCAAAACAAATGGCTTTAACTTAATCAAAGGCGAGACCTATTGCATTTTCAATGCTTGTTGTCTTTCCTGATGCCTCTCTTTCGCGCTATTGTTGACTGCATATTTTTTAGTCGTTTTGTCTCCGTCTCTTTCCCTATACTGTCTCGGTTTTTTCCGCCCATTTTTTCATCTCTTCGCCTCTCTTTCTGTCCCTTTATCTCTTCCTGTCTTTTACACTCTCGTCTCTCTTTTTGTTCGGCCCTTCTCTATTCCTCCTCGCCCTCTCTTACACTCCATTTTAACATGTTTCACTGACATGTGTCTGTCTTGTCCCTGCTCCAGTTCCTGGTCCTTCTGTTGGAAGGGACGCACCCTCCGGGAGGCAGCCAAAACAGACTATTTATTCTGTATGTCTCCCCACACCCCCATCTCTCATGTCCCCTCCTAGAAACAAGTCTTCTGCATGACTTAAAGGAGCACAGGGCGCAGCGCCGTCCCTTCTGTGCCCCAAAAAGCCCTAAATGACGCTGACAGATAGAGATCTCAGGAGGCCATTAGGGTCCGGCTCTTCAGCAGTCGACTTTGTTGCCCGGCATTACTATTCTCAACAATGCATGTTCGCAAGGGCCAGCCAGGGCGTGCTTGTGGTGCGTTGTGTAGGTTTCTGGCACGAAGTGTCTGCTATTTCAGCGGATGCTGGACCTCGTGCAGCACGGGACATTCACTGCACTTTCCTGGCTAGTTGTGGGTGAATGTGTGGTGCGAGTGAAAGGGGAGAGTACCATCACTGTGTTTGTTATTCGGTGTGTTTTTTGTCTTTGTGTAGCAATGTGCTGATCTGTCTATGGGAATTTGTGCAAGAGTCAGTATCACTCAGAGTGGGTGTGGGGGGGGGGAGTGTGTGTGTGTGTGTGTGTGTGTGTGTGTGTGTAGGTGTAGGTGTAGGTGTCAGTCCATACTCTCTGTGAGTTCATGTGATTGCAAGTCTATGTCTGAAAGTGAGTGCATGCGTCTGTGTGAGAGTGTCTGTCAGCATGAGTGTGGATGAATGGCCGAGGTGAGTGGCAGGGGGCAGAAGGATGTCCCTGGAGGAGCCGGCCACGCTTTCAGATGTTAATCCGCCGAACAGATGGGGCTCGACGCCCCAACAATGGGGTCTGTGTGCGCCTCCTCCCGGGTGCATGCCTTCAGTGACACCGACACTCCCCCCGCTCCGCTATCACTTACAGACCTCCCACCCCCACCCGAGCATCACGTATTCAATCAATCAACCCACCCCTCCTCCACCAAAGGTTTAAAAGGAAAGTGATGACCATCGACGCAGGGCGCATTTGACGGTTGGGAAGGAGGTGCTTAATTCTGTCTTCAGCTGTCAGTGGGTTTGAGCAAGCCGTTTGAACAGCATAACCTCTATTTATTTTTAATAAAATGTTTCATACCATCGTTTTACAACCCCTAAGCGCTGTAAATAACAGACGTTATTATTACCGCAAATAACGGTACTCGGTTTACCGACATTGTGGGGATGAAAGGCTGAGTCGACCAACACGTTAGTTTTTTTTTAACAAAAGCATACGCCGCGAGCAAAAGAGACGCCCGCGAGACTCGGGAAGAGAGAATACTGGGGATCTCTTGTCTTTATGGGGCCATGTGTTAGAAACACATGGCCCCATAAAGATAAGAAAGTGATTTGCGACAGACGCAAAGCAGGCAAGCCAGTCCGGGTGGGCCGGCACAAAAAGCCAAAGGGAGGCAACCCAAACACCTAATTTCCAATGGCAGGCCACCTTTTACCATAAACGGTGACGCCAGCCAATGGAAATAAGGGGCGGGGCTTAAAGCCCTTTTCTGAAACTCCTCATCTGCAATAAATCTCGCCGAGCGAGCTGCGCATGTGCGCAGCAACGCTAGGCGAGACCTAAAAATGCAGTCTTACATCAGAGACACCAAACATCTATTAATCATACTCCCAAATATTGACATTGACGCTGAGAAACAATTTCTAATGACTTTGGGCGTGGTGAAACTTTATACAAGTATACCTCAGGAGGACAGCCTGTGTATCATTGAGAACTAACTCAAAGAAGATAGCCGGAAAGGTGAGAGCATTAGGCCTCCTTTGACTGCAAGCAATGAATGTGTAATTAGGCAGGGATCGTAGTGGCCTTGACGTAGGACGCAGGCCAGATTGGACTTTATGAACGGCCAAAATTGGCGTAATTACACGGGTGGATAAGGCATATCTCACCAGATATTCAAAACTGTGGTGATTTTTATCATATCTAAGGAACCTACAAAAAAGGAAAAACTACAAGGTATAGCTAAAGATATTTTTATCTTCAACCGGATCCCTGCAATTATCGAATATCAATTTATCTAAGAACTTCCAGCAATGGTCGAGCATGCCATGGTGGTGTTTACTGACCATGGTGTGGAACTTTGCCTATAATGAAGCATGCCACCATGAGTTTTGGGGAAGGATACATCTCCCAAAACTTTTTTTGATTCAGGTGGAGCACTTCCCAGACTAAGTTTCAGCGAACTGGCCATTCGTAGTGTGTTTATATTGAGAACTTACTCTCAGAATGAGAATGGCCTTTGAAAGCCCTGATCCACTACACCATGAATTTGGCCAAACAGGCATTGATCAAAAACCTTTTTTGAATAGGAAGGAACTACCTATTTGCAACAACATGGGACGTCGATGGGTAGTACCTTTGCTCCCAGCCTCGCAGAGGGAAAAACGCTGTTCTCATCCTGCTCGACGGCAGTCTCCCATGGCGCCTTTATCGCCAGACTCCAGGTCTCAGGCATTCAAGGGCCCGCCCTGAGTTGGATCACCTCCTTCCTCTCCAACAGAATTCAATGAGTCAGACTGTCCACTTACACAGCCGCACAATAGAAGCTCATCTGCATAGTCCCCCAGGGCTCCTCCCTCAGCCCAGCTCTGCTCAATGTTTACAGATCACCCCTCGTCTGCATCATAAGAGCCCAGAGCATTAACATTGTGTCCTACGCCAATGACACTCAGCTCATTCTCTCCCTCACCGACACGAACACCACCACCAAGACCAATTTCAACTCCTGCATGTCCAATGTGGCCCACTGGATGAGAGGGAACTGCCTTAAACCTAACACAGACAAAACAGAGATCCTGATCTCCTCGGAAACAAGAACGCCCCTTGGGACTCATCCTGGTGGCAACCCGAATTAGGCCCACCCTCACAGACCACACCAGAAACCTCGGCCTCATCCTCAGAATGCTTTGCAAGATTTTCAAATGGCTCCACATGCACACAAGACGCACATTCACCCAGGTCCTCATAACCAGTAGACTAGACTACGGCAATGCACTCTACATTGGCATCTCCCACCAGCTCACGCAAAGACTCCAGACCATCTAAAACACCGCCGCCAGACTCATCCTAGAAATCCGCAGAAGCGCTCACATCACTTCCTACCTCAATGAACTACAATGACTACCCATTCAGAAACGTTGCCAATTCAAGCTGCTTCTCTAAGCCTACAAAGCCCTCCCAACACCGGACCACCATAACTCAATGAGTAACATCAACACTACCAACCTTCCAGACAGCTACGATCTACCTCTCTCTCCATCACACGGATCCCCTGCATCCGCAGAAGCAGGTCAGGAAGGAGCACATTCTCCTTCATTGCCGCCAAGAACAGGAATTAACTTCACATAAGGAAAGCTAACTTCACTTCTCAGTTCCAGCAAGAACCTGAAGACCAGGCTTGTTCAACTAGGAGCGCCGCCCTACCTATGTTCCTGCTCCAGCACCTGGATACCCTCACGGATGATAAGCTGTGCCATACAAATCAGCACAACACAACATGTCTGTATGTCCAACAATTTGAGAAAAAGAACATATGGGACAATACTCCCTAAAAAACACAATTGGCTATTTGGCGTCACCATATTGATGAGGACTTTGTGATTTGGCATGGCAACAAGGAGGAACCACATTTGTTCTATGAGTGGCTAAACTCCTGTAAACTCTTCCTAAAATTAACGAGGAGTATCGATCCCAACCAGATGCTCTTCCTAGATATACCAATAACCGCAGTACAAGGGAAAATTAAAACAATCATGTATACTAAATCGATGGACAAGAATAACTATAACCAAGCATGTGAATCTATGAAAGATCCAATACTGGAGAATCTGTTGGACTTTGAAGGTGCGCGCCGCCAAACTCTTAGGGAAAATCTATGCGTAGGATAATTCCTCCGGATTAGATGGAACTGCCCACAACTAAATGACAATAAAGCCGAGGCAAACATTTTAACTGAGAAACTTGCCAAACGACATTATCCTAGAAAGATTCTTAACAGAGGTAATAAAAGATCACGTAACAATCGCAGGGATTCCTTGTTGGAAGATCAGCAGAAACTCGCTCAAACACAATCGACATGTGTAAGCACATATATAGCAATGTTTCTAATTCAGTCATAAAAATAATCAGCAAACATTGGCAAATTGTGAACAGTGGCAAAATACACTATTACATACCTCTGTTTCCTGTAAAAGGAACACTAGACTGAGGGATCTACTGGTCCATACGACACCTAAACAGAATAATCATTAACAATGTACCCTTTGGGATCTCCCAAGATTGACAGGACATCTACCCAGTATAGTGTGTTCAGTATGCAAATTCACAACTTCGACCAAAACCATTGATTTAGGCCTTAAGACACAATGGGAACAGAGTAGCCACACCAATTGTAACTCGATAAATGTGGTATCCCTCATTAAGTGTCCCTGTAACAAAATGTATATGGGCATGACTTCCAGGAAAGCTAAGATCAGCATAGGCGAACATCGCAGCAATATCCGGTGCACTACTACACAGCACATTTACTTGAAAAACAATTCAGACAATGACATCCAGTGGACGCTCCTTCAAAAGATAGATACAAAACCAAATATTACCAAAGTATTACTGGACAGAGAACAACGGTGGATGTATAGATGACGCATCCATCTAACAGGACAGAATAATTAAATACCTTCGTCCCAATAGAACCCCTTGTAATATGACCAGGGTGCTTCTCTTACAATAAGTCCTTAAATTACATCAGAATGTAAGTTCTGACATACTGGCGAATACATATTTTATCATTAAGGCTCTGTTTTTACTGATTTCTACAGATAAATACAGACAGAAAACAATCTATTACAGTCTGTATTTATTTTTAAATATGGAAAAATACAGAAAAAAGTTTTACTTTTATTCATGCATGTTAGGTCAATAGCTTTGCAGACTGACAGGAAGGGGAGTTAAAAAACACACCAAAAAGATTTCCTAATGAAGTTGAACTAACTGCAACAGTATAGCTGTTTAAGCTGGCTAAAACTCATTGGACTTTCAAACATGAGTAAACATTTGTTGGCTAAATAAACATGCAAGTATACCCACTAAGTCCAAAATACATATGGATAAATACAGATAAAATGAGCAAAAAATAAATATGGGTAAATATGGACAGAACTGTAAATAAAAATAAATACCATAAAACTGAGAGCCCTATCTATAATATGGATTGACTTGGTATCTTCCTTTGGAACATGCAGGAGCTTTATGATGAATCAATAGTTTTTTTCTACACGTTTTTAGCAACTGTTACGCATGGGTATATAAAACAGCAGTACAGGATATGCGAGAAACTGCAGAGATACTTCCAATACGGTATTCCATAAATATGGAGTTGTCAACAGAGACTAGTTATGCAACAGTGACACATTAAAAAATAGGGAGGAAAGAATCCAAAGTAAACACATACTGCTTAAATGATGTTTTTACTGCTCTTCCGCGGCTCAGCCCCACAAGCAGTCTAGAGCTATCCTCAGGGACTACATTTCCCAAGAGGCCTAGCCGACTCTATGCACAATGATGTGTTACCTCTGCATTCGGCAAGAAAGAGTGGATCGCACAATAAAAACACTCGCCTCTGCCATTCCCCTGTAATGGCAAGGAGGTAAGAGTGGACCAAGTAGGTGGGAGTGGTGACATGACACCCTTGACGAAGTGGATGAATCCTCCCAAAAGGGGAATACGCTTCATTAAGAGTATGGCAACTAATTAATTACTTTTTCATTAATTTATCTTCCCCCGGGACTCATGCCTATGTGCTTTTCTGGTTTTGATCCCACTAGAGTGTGATTACAGGGACATGTCACGCACTCCTCCCATGTAGCCAACTGGCTTGATAGTACAGGGTAGATGGATTGCTCTTACACAATCTCTGACGTTGCAATATACTATTGCTTGTGTTCTTTACAATTAAGCATCAATGTGTTCTGTCTTTATTATGTTGTATGAACGGTTAATCTCCACTACTATATACAATGATCACAAGAATCCTTGTCTTGAAGATGCTGTTTGTTCACTGATTTTAAGGGGGGTGATTTAGAGTGTGTACCACGGCAGTTTATGTGAAACGTGAGACCATTACAAGTGGATGCATTATCCATGTTTTCTACATTTCTTTTACAGGATCCAAGATGGGAACCCTATTGGAACAAGGGCAATGGGTCCTTTGCACGCCATATATGTTGCATGCTATGTGTTATCCTGACTTTACTAAGTTAGGTCTCTTAACATCCTTCACTGACATTTTTCCAGGGCACAACAATCTAGTCCTGATGAAAGCCCTGGACCCTATGGCCATTACATTTTAGGGCTCACACATGTCAACTCATATACAGGGTGTAGGATAATTGTTCCCATAGACACCCCTTGTACTATAATTGTAATCATATAAGGAACACCATTAATAAAGGGATACCTGGGTGTTCAGAGGTATTTTTATTTTAAGACACCTGCAGTTTAATATCCCAAGTGCTCCCTGGAATATGGCCTCGTCCATCCTGGTTTTTAGGGACCAGGATGAGACCCAATGATAAAGCAGATCACCAATAGGGTACGTGAAGGTCTATCAAACAATATTAAGGTCTTGTCAGCTTGTTAGGCTCAAGCTTCACTTTTTCAGCAAGTAATTCCGGTATGGCTGCTGGATTAATAAATAAATGTATAGGCTACCTTGTGGTGCAGAGAATCTAAGATGAGAGGACGTATCCTATGCATTTCCTCTCATCCCTTCCATAGCACTGGATCGACCTCTGGTCTGTGTGTGCTACCACTGTTGTTGATACATTTTAGAAACAGAAATAGCACAGACATATTGCTAAGACTAAGACGTAGTATGTTACTGGCTAAATTTCCCTCTGTGAGCAGAATATATGTCAAAGGGCTACCACCATGACATTATAAAATCAAGGTCAACGAGTGGAAACCCATGGAAGGTGGGTCACTCGGATTATATGTTTGGAATTGGTATCAATGCACTGATCATTTTCTTGTATTTTCAATAGAAACAAAGGAAACATGAGAATGCCCAAGGGTACGCCAAAATCATTTAGTGGAGGAGGCTGGCTAGAATGCTGAAAACAACTGCTGATCATCAGTTTCTCTCTATGGTGGAGCACAAACAGTCTCACACGTTATTTTATTTAGCTGTTGTAGCTTATTTTATCCCAGCCCTGTTCTCAGAGTTATTTGGCAAGCCACTGGTATAGTTTAGCTCACACAAAAATTGCATGTTCAGAGAGGACAAGGGAGTAGAAGATGCTTAACACCTAAGATGGAAACTGATGTTGCCTATTATCCATACCTGTAGCAAATCTATTCATCACAATCTGGGTTTTAGCCTTATTCAATAAAAAACCCGATTGGGACCCAAAGTTTTCCGCAATGCTTTCCACCGCACACACTGCCCGATCAGGGTCCGATGTAACTATAGCCACATCATCGGCATAGGCCAGTAACTTAGTATCCCCACCTTGCAAGCTAACCAGAATAATATCTGCGGCAGCCTCCAGTCGTCTAAGGAAGGGATCTATATATAGGGCAAACAACAGGGGAGAGGCTGGGCATCCCTGTCTTGTCCTCCTACCAATTGAAAATGGCGCTGTCTCTTCCCCCATAATTCGTAATCGCGCAGTAGAATTGACATATAAAACCTGTATTGCTTTCACGAATGAATCCCCTAGGCCATTAGCCTCAAGGGTCTTCCATAAAAAGTTCCATGACACCCTATCGAAGGCCTTCTCAGCGTCTAAAAAAGCTACCCCCATAGGTTTGGTGAAGACCTCAGTGGCATCAAAAAGTGCAATTACCCTCCGGACATGATCCACAGTTCCCCTTCCTTGTATAAATCCGTGCTGCCAAACCGAGACGAGATGATGCATCACAGAATTCAAGCGAGAAGCAAAGATTTTGGAGTATAATTTGGCGTCACTATTTAACAACGTACTAGGTCTATATGAGCCTAAATTCATAGGATCTTTGCCCTTTTTAAAAAAAATAACGATGTTAGCAACGTCCCACGAGCAAGGTGGTGTAGCCCCTTCCCTAATCTCCTGAAATAAACCAAGCATAGCATAATATATCTCCCTAAAAAAAACTTTATAAAATTCTATGGGGATGCAATCAGTTCCCGTTGCTTTGCCAGAGGGAAGGGCTTGAAGAGCGCTATATAGCTCCTCTTGTGTAATCTCTAACCCTACCTGAGAACCCTCCTCCTGGAGGACCCTTCCAATTGGGTCAAATTCTAGCGGTTCCTCATTTGGTAAATGACCATCATGAGATGGGGCCGAATAGAGGTCTTCATTAAACTCCCTAAAAGCCTCCCTGATCTCGCCAGGATCCGCGACCACTTTCCCCCGCATATTCCTAACCCGCTCTATGTGTCCGGCCGCCGCCTGTTGTCTAGCCCTGATTGCCAATAATCTGCCCACGGTCTCGCTATATTCATAGCAGTCCTGCCTTTTAGCTAAATACTTCCCTGCCATCCTCTCGGCGTTAAAATCTATCAAACAGGCTTTGGTTATATTAATAGAGTTTGTTATTCCAGAAACATCACCTCCACTAATCACAGTACTGATTAATTCTGTTTCCAGTAGGGCAAGCTTTTGATAAAGCCGTTTAATCTGTTTTGCCTCTTTTTTTTGTTTACTCAGGCTATATTGCAGTATCTCGCCTCTCACTGATGGTTTAAAGGCATCCCAAACCATTCCAGGGGGGGCACTACCACTGTTATCAAAAAATTCCCTAATCCAGCCCTTCATATACTTAATAAATTCTTGATCTGATAGAAGCGCCCTCTCGAATGTCCATCTTGAAAACTCTTTTCTTGCTCCGGCAACTAAAAACTCCAGGACAACAGGGTTGTGATCTGACATAACTCTGGGGAAGAGCTCGATCAGTGCCTCTTGGAGTATGGATGGTGAGGTTAAAAAATAATCCAGACTGGCGAACTTGCCATGTGGAGCCGAATAAAAAGTATAACCAGGCTCCGGAGCTCTAAGTTTAGGCCAAGCATCTAGCAAACCAATATCGCATACAAAAGTTTTAAATGCCCTCATCGAATGTGGCTTCCGCCCCTTGCTGGAAATTCCCAATGTCTCCGGGGCCACCCTAGATCCATATAGGTTTAAATCCCCACATACCACATACGGCCAGGAAGATAGTTCATTAGACAAGAATTGCAATAGCGCTGGATCGTCCAACACTGGGGGTAGACTGAGCATAATGTAAAAAAGCCTGTTCTAGGTCTACACTCCAGTATTATCCATCTACCATTCTTATCCACAGCCTTCCTACCTGGATTAATGGTGCAGCCTTTTATGAAGACCGCGACCCCCTTAGTCTTCACATCTTGTGTAGTATAGGCTGCAACCTTCAGCCCCAAAGATTTAAGTAAGTTGCTGTCACACCCGGCGATATGGGTCTCCTGAAGACAATAAATATCTGCCTTTAGTACTTTGAGATCTTCTTGAATCCTCCTCCTCTTAGCACTATCGTTAATCCCACAGATATTAATAGAAGCAATACGTACTTTAGCCATTATCCCAGTAGAACATTTCATCCAGCTGTATGACCGTATCAAACTTAATACAAATACCATACTGGCCCTGCAAACATTCAAGTCCAATCTTTCTTGTAGATTGCTCTCTTGCCTTTAATATCAACAAAAAATAACACAAATCATAAACATCGTTCAGCTGCAATTTACACTTCACCTTACCACCGTAGTGCCCCCCTACCCCCCTTCCCCTCCCAACACCCCCTCTCCAGCCCACCCTCCCTCCCCTGCCCTTGAAAGCAACCAGACCCGGAGGGTCTGTGTGATAGAGATAGAGAGAAACACCGCAGCGCCCCCCTCCAGCCCCTTCCGCACCCTATCAAACCAATATATCATATAAGGGAAGAAAAAAAAAAAAAAAACCCCACCCTGCTTGTGCGACCCTTTGCTCTCATCAAAAGCTCATTTAAATTAACCAATTAAGTACATTAAGGCCTCATACATTTCTTTTATCCAACCTGGCTTGATCTAGGTATTCTCTAGCTAGGATTTGAGGTAAATAATTTGACAGACCCTCTTACAATTGTCTTCAGCCTAGCGGGAGCCAGCAAAAATGCCTCAAATCCCGCATCCTGAAAGGGCTTAATTAATTGCCCTAGTCGCCATCTGTGTTCCATGGTAACGTGGCAAAAATCAGGGTGTACAAAAAAAGAAGACTCTTTATTCTGCCTTCTAGCCTCGGGTCGAGCTTTCTCAAATATAGCTTGTCTAAGGATATAATTGCCAAAAAAAAACCAGAATGGCCCTTGGTTGGTTTAAATCTCTACCAGAATTTTTATGCCGAGTAAATGGGAATCGGTGGACCCTCTGGATTTCCCGTTCCCAATCCCACCCAGTTAACTCAGGGAAGGCCTCCTTAAGAAGATCTAAAATAAAAGAGCGAATGTCTTCCCCTTCCAAGCCTTCTTTGATCCCAAGAAAGCGGAGGTTATTCCTCCTCAGCCGGTTTTCCATATCTTCCAGCTTCCACATAGCGTCGATGAGCTGAGCATCATGAGTTTTTGTTCCCTCTTTCAGGTCAGACAGTTCTTTTTCGACCACAGTAGTTCTTTCTTCCAGAAAGTTCATCCGTTAACTAATCTCTGCACAGACTTTGCCGACTTTCCGCACTGCACCCTCCAGTTTCTTTGAAGCATGTCTTGCCTTCTTTCCATCAGCCCGAGTCTCAGCGCGATGTTCCTTTATAGATTCCAAAATCATACACAGAGCAGGGTTCATATCGGGTGTTCCCTTAGCCTGGGGTGCACCGGGGGAGCTTTCCGCCTGCTCGGTTGCCAAATCTGCAGGCCCCGCAGGTCCTATTATCCTTATGTGAGAATAGTCCCACTTCAGACCAGAGCCTACTGGTCGCCTTCCCTTATTCTTCTCGGTCTCAGTCTCAATGTGGCCTTTAGACCCTTTAGAATTCATCCGATGTTTCCGTCGCTTCAAGGCAGTCTCGGGTGCTTCAAGAGTGCTAGAGCCTGACGAAGATATACTATCATCGTTTCCGCTATAATCTGTGTCAGATGCGCCTGATAGTGATTCCTCAGTAAGTGAAAAAAACATGTCTGTGCCATCGGAGATAATTTCACCAACTACTGCAGATAATTCTTCAGGACTTGTATCTACTGCCCCCCCAGAGGCCCCATCAGGTAGAAGTGTTAGCCCACAGACTTGAAGGTCAGGCAAAGTTCTGGTATCATTATTCCCAATGGCGCCGCATTCTATTTCTGTCCGGGCGTCTTTACTATTCATATCCTTCTCCTCCTGAACTTCCATATGAATTAAAGGGGTTTCCGCCGTGACATCCTCCAGACATGCGCTCACACTGTGTAAATAAAAAACAACAAACGGCAGACCAAGGTCAAGCACATTCAATCCATGAGTACTAATAGTTCATACAATGGTGCAATCTCTTCCCACACCTGCCGTCCAAAGGTGTGATGCCGGAGCCAATTTTAAACAAAAAATGGAAGGTGCACTCTCTTCAAAGTAAAGTCAATCTGCGGCAATAATATATTCAAAAAGTCTTCTTATGTTCAGTAAATCTTTTTATTATAAAAAACTGGCACACAGCCAACGCGTTTCGTTCCCATTTCTTTGCCAGGGGGAACTTCGTCAGGGCTTTCGTATGGGAATGTCTTTGATAACTTTTATGCGGCAGGAAAAAGGACCTCCCTCATAGATAAATATAAACGATTTCTCACTATTCCGAAAATAAACGGAGGTGTGAGCTTATTATCAGCAATCGAACATAATGATAATATCTTTATCCACATCAAAAATATATCTGTGGATAGACGTGGGAACGGGCTGGGCACGTGTTTTTAGTTTGGCCGCAGTGCTGTAACGAGAAGCACGTAAACGAAGAGGCTGCCTATGTGTTCACTGATGAAAACTAACCCTGATTTCAAGTGCCCAGCCCGTTCCCACGTCTATCCACAGATATATTTTTGATGTGGATAAAGATATTATCATTATGTTCGATTGCTGATAATAAGCTCACACCTCCGTTTATTTTCGGATGAGTGAAAATGGTTTATATTTATCTATGAGGAGGTCCTTTTCCTGCCGCATAAAGTTATCAAAGACATTCCCATGCGAAAGCCTGGCAGTTCCCCTGGCAAAGAAATGGGGCGAAGCGCGTTGGCTGTGTGCCAGTTTTTATAATAAAAGATTTACTGAACATAAGAAGACTTTTGAATATATTATTGCCGCAGATTGACTTTACTTTGAAGAGAGTGCACCTTCCATTTTTTGTTTAAAAATGCGCTCACACTGTGGGCAGCTATCACCGGGTCAGAACTGCCAGAAGTACCTAGGGGTTCATCATGAGGCTCTTGAATACCATCCCTAGCTTGAAAAAAATCAGTAATAGCTGGCTGGGGTGGTGCAGATAACACAGTTGGATTGTCCCCCTCTGAGGCTACGACCCCTTCTTCCAATGCTTTCACATTTATCGCTTTCCGCCCAGCAGTGCGCTCGGCATGATTCCTCCGTCTCCCAGTCCCTCCATTGTCTGCTTGCTTCTTCACATTGCGAGACTCATTAGGCATACCTACCGGTCCGCCAGGAACTAAGGGAGACTCCAGCCTGAAACCTTGTGCTTGCGGTGAATTTCGTCCCACCGCATCCTTAACTTGCCGCGCTGTCTTAGGAGGCATCTTTTCCAACGTCAGTCTAGAACTATTCACAGTAGTGGGAGCCTTCAGATCCAGCCTGTCTCCAAGAGCAGCTGCAGTACTCACCCACAGCCTCAGGGTGGAGCGCAATGACGCGCTGCTCTCACCAGCACGTTAATTGGCCTCCTCCAGGCCGTCACAGCCGATCCGGCAGCCCCCAGACTCCTCAATGCGAATACGTCGTCCGGTGCCACCTTCCGCGGCAAAAAGACAAGCCGCTCGACCGGACTCAGCCAGGGCATTCGTGAGCCCAACACCCGGTACGGAACCCTGAAACTGCCGGCCGCAGTCTGCAGTTTGAACCGCTCTCATCAAGGGTGCTTCAGAGCGAGGGAGAGGAGCCCACTACGGCATTCACGCTACCGCCATCTTGCTTCAGGTGATCTCTCTCTTCAGGTGATCTCTCTAGGATTGTGGAAAAAGCCGTTTACTTAGGTATTAATATTACGGCAAAGGTGGAAAATATAGTAGATCTAAATATCACCCCTATAATGGAGAAAATTAAGAATGACCTTCAACGCTGGGATAATCTGAAGCTGTCAATAGTGGGGAGATGCAATCTCATCAAAATGATGATTTTGCCAAAACTTTTGTATATTTTTCGTGCGATTCCTTTGGAAATTCATAATTTTTGGTTTAGACAAATTGAGAAGGAGGTAGCGAGGTTTATCTGGTCATATCGAAAGACCAGGCGAGCCAATGTATTCCTATCTTTACCTAGGGCTAGAGGGGGATGGGGGCTCCCGCATTTTAAGCTATATTATTTAGCGGCTTCATTACAATATTACTGGCCTCTCTTTGGCGTTAAAGAAAAAGATAGTGAAGATTCTTGTCGTGTTCCGTCAATATATGAGATACTGATTGGAGCACGGGCTAACGGCTGCCTTCTGAAATTTTATGAAGCAAGCTATTTAAAAAAAACGCGATTCAAGGTATTAATCACGGCTTTTTGTAATTGGGCAGCTGTTAGGAAGAAACTTGGTGTAGGGAGGTTTAGCAGGTATTCTCCTATGATCAGGAATGATGAGCTGCCAAAGGCATTACAAGATGCGTGCCTGGTAAGGTGGGGAAAAGGTGGTTTTTACAGGATAGGGGACCTTCTAGCTGGGGACCATATAGCCTCTTTTGAAGTAGTTAGGGAAAGGTTTGGTATTGGCACCCGGGATTTTTTAAAATTTTTGCAGCTGAGAGACTTTCCGTTTAAAAAAGCTGGTGGTGCCGCAGGTTTTGGGCAGGTACCCCTAATGGAATTGCTAATTAGTAGCTCTGGTTCCTCAATCTCACAAATATATAGATGTCTGCTGGAAGGAGTGCCAGATGATTTAGATAAGCATAGGCTGAGATGGCAGGATAAGTTGGGGGTTACGGAATCCGGTTTTTTGAGATCATTAGAACTAGGGGACACTGTATTGTGTTCCGCCAATTTGAGGTCCCAACACTTCAAGACTTTATTTGATCTTTATAGAACGCCTGCAAAAATTGTTAGATGGGGGGGAACCGAGGGGACTAACTGTTTTAGATGTGCGGCATCTGGTGCAGATATAGTACATATCTTCGCCACTTGCCCTCACATAGAACTTAGAGGTCTTGAAATATCAGGCTTTTTACAGCAGGTGTTAAATGAAAATGTCCCTCTGACACCTCAGCTGATGTTATTAGGGGAAAATGACCTAGAGGGGGGCAATGGGGCAGAACTTATTTTTATAGCGATGGCAGTTTTTAGGCTTTGCGTCGCCTCAGCCTGGCTTGATCCACAACCTCCAACCTTTCAGCAGTGGAAGGGACGATTTTTGCATATATATAATCTAGAAAAGGCACTTTATGAAAGAAGAGGCAGAAAGGGTAGGATTAAAGGGAATAGGATTTGGGGCCCTCTTACCTCCTGGATCAATCACTCACATAACCTGAATACCTTCAAGGCTATCGGCAAAATGTGAAGTAGGGTATAAATAGATTTAATTTATTTTGAAAATACAGCTGGTATATTATGTTATTCTCTAGCCTATGATTTATTGCTATATTTGAGTAATGTATTAATTGACCGATCCTTATCTGAAATGAAATTGTGGTTCTTTTTTTATTATCTGGATGGATTGTATTAATATGTGATCTCTGCTGCATTTACACTGTTTTATCGAAAAATAAAAATATATTTAAAAAAAAAGAAAGAAGGAAACTGATGTTGCCAAGGAGTCAGTTTTGATGGCGGCAAAGAGGAGTTCCAAAGCTCAGTTGCGCTCAATGGCCACTGCCCCATTATGATGGTGTACTGTATATGAAAACATAAATGGCCTCCCATTGTTAACAGTTCTCTACTGACCGTGTTCATTATAAAAACCTTACAATGTAATTGAAAAAACATCAGCTGTTGGGATGTTAAAAATTATAATTCAAAACCTACAAACAAGTGGAATTTTAGATTTTATTTTTTGCTCGCTATGTATCCAGCCCCCAAGTGTACTCGCACAACACACAGAAGATATCACCTACAACATAATTGGCGCTTTAAAGCTATACCTGTGCATGTTACATAGGAATACAGAGTACAGTTAAGTGCCAAAAACAGAGCACTGTGATAGAGGCACAACGGTGTGGACGCTAAATACAGGAGTAATAGGAGATATCGGCATGAAGCGTGGCTTTCGGCCAAGGCCTTCTTCCATTTCGTGTACAATTTACATACATGGGCACAGGATTCACGTGCATGTGCTACACTCTACAGGCTTTAGTACAATGCACACTTGACATGCAATTGTTATCTATCTGGTCATTAGTGAGGTAATGTTTGAAGTAACAAGTGCAGCATCTGTGGTGGACAGGGGTTATGGTTGAATACCTTAACCATAACTAGTTCCTTTACAAGTTTTTCAGGTTTTGAATAAAACCCCATCAATAGATGTATCTTCACTTAAGTTATAAGGTGTTCAGGTTAGTGTGTAGTATTAGTAGGGAACTATAACACTTTACAAAACTTAAGTTAATTCCTTGGTCATGAAATTATATATTACAACCAAGGCTCAAATGATGTTCAGAGCCTGGGGCCATTGCCTGCTGTCTATAACACGTCATGCTGGCCGTGGCCAAGCCCATTGACCAGAAACCCTTCCCATTTTTTTCAATTTTCCCAATTTTTTTTTTTTTTTAAAAGAGGTCGCATGCATGCAAGCTTGGTGTGAAGATATTAGGAGTAATTTTGGTCATTCTCAATACTTAAGAGTAAAGAGTTGCCAAATGTGCATATTGTTTCACATAACGGGCTTTCTGGACAGTGAATCGCTCATTCAAAAACGTTGTTTTCAAACCCTGGAGGTGTGTGCGGGTTAACTTTGCCCATGAGGTGGAGGGTGGTCACAATGTGCCCACCACAAAGCTTTTCTATAACAAGGTGTAAACATTCTGCTTCTGACAGTTACCAAGATGGCCAACTAGTATTCAAATTTTGATCCTCGAACCAATGGTACAGACTTGAGCATTTTGTAACGTTTACCCACTAGGAGATTTACACCAAACTTAAAAAAAATGACATTTTCTTCTAAGCTCTACCTTCACGTCAGTCTTGGTACTACTCTATCCACCATGTTTCCTAAGGCTTTGCAAAACTTTGTGGCCATTTGAATGTGAAATCCACCTTTTGGACCCTTCTAAAAACTCCCAAATTTATCTGGATGTATTTTTGCACATGTTTTTCAAACAGTACTGAATGGACATGTGGAAATATGCTTCTAAAAGAAATAAGGAATCCAGCCATTCCATTATCTACAGAAATTGGAGGATAAGGGCCAACATGATCGTCATGAATATTTACTTTTCTCAGAAGTGATTTGGGGTTGGAAAGGGTTAAGATCAGGTGAAGCCCATCTGTGCTCTCAGACAACTATATTTGTGGAGTAATCATCCTTGTCCCTTTCTAGTATCAAGACAGTCAATGACTGAAGGTTTTACAAATGTTGGACTCTAGTCATGCACTGGCCATGTGCAGCCCTCAAGTTGTTGGGGATGCTGAAGCTGATGTGGACTTGAATAGAGGGGTTTGCTAGAACCTTGGATTTTGGAATACTGTTGTCGTAACTATCTCGCTTGAGAAGTGAGGCCCAATGAGTGGGCCTTGTCCTGCTTGAAATAAACTGTCCGCCTTCTCATTGAAAAGCCTCTTTCTGTTAAAGATCATATCAAGTAATCTGCTCTGTTCATCCCTGGAAACTGAGGCGGACCTCTTCCATGACTGGATGCAAATGACAATCCCTGGCCGCATGACATGGGCATTAAATATATAGGTTAGTGTGCAGCATATCTGTGGACATCTCCATTCTGTGGTGCACATATGGTGAAAAGCATGCCTCATGGCTTCCAGTGCTGCATTACAGAGATATTAGGCATTTCCCAAAGTGCCTGGGAATATTTAAAGAAAAAGCAGGATAGGTTACAGTGGCAGCAAGATGCTCAAATCTCATGGCGTTTGAGCACTTAAACTTTCTAGCCAGAGGTTTAGAAGGATAAATTACTTACCCTTGGTACTATTCTTTGTGGTGGAACCTCTAACTGCAGATTCCTCACCTCGTCAGTGTCCCCAGGTGCTAGATTGGATCCTGAAATTCTTGCAACAGATGCTGCACACCAGCAGGTGGTACCAGTGGCATCCATAGCAACTCTGTCCTGCCTCCCGAATTCATGACACGGAGATGCACTTATGCGACACCCTTGTGTGTTTACATCAATTTATTTATTAATCTTTTCCGGAGCCTCAGACGCGGACCGTAACTGACAGACTATGCACAATGACAATGTGTGATGCTTACATGGAACCTTGTTATTTCCTAAAAGTTCACGCCACAGGAGGGTTAGGTGAGTGGGTGGGGATGAATCTCCAGTTAAAATATCTACCAGAAAGAGCATTACTTAAGGTAAGAAACTTACTCTTCTGATGGATACTTTTAACCGCAAATTCTTCACCTTCTGAATCAAACTCAAAGCAAAGCCCCTCGAAGGAAGTAGGTCAAATGAGTGGACATTACCAGGAAGACCTGCAGGACCAACCAGGCAAAATAACCTTCCCTGTGGACTTTCGAAACTTTACAGTAATGCCTGGAGGAAGGATGGATGCATGCTTATGTGGTTGCATGGCAGATGTCCAAAAAAAAAGTCAGACCTGTAGTTTTGGCTGCTGTCTTGGTGGAATGAGCACTAAGGCCCTCAGACTTGCCTTTTCGGGGCATGGCATAACATACTTTGATGCAAAGGACTATCTACTGTGATGAGGTTTGTTTTTAAAATGACTTTCCTTTCTTCATACTCTGTATTCAATGAAGAGATGATCCACCCATACTCCTTAGACCTATCACTGTCAAAGCAAATGGATCCAACCTAGGTAGCCTCTCCTCAAAGGGATCTGGAGGAGAAAATGTGGAAAGCATGCTGGACTGCCTCACATAGCATGGTCAAAGAATAAGAAGGTGATGGAATGAATGTTTGAGAAAATCTCAGCCACTAGCAATAGCTTTGGGCCCCATTCCAGACTACCAATTACTTTAATTACACCACATGGCAGGGTGACACCACTTTTTGAAGAAAGGATGCACATGCTCAAAGCACTAGCTTTTCAGGGAAAGGATTTTATGGAGCAGACAATGCCTGCAGTTCATCGATGTGCCATGAGTGCAGAGGTGATTGCAATGAGAAAAGCAGTTTTTAGTGCAAGGAGTCTTAATGTAGGACTGTTGAGAGGATCTAAAAGAGCACACATCAAGACAGCGAGGACAAAATTCAGGTCCTACTGCAACATAATGAAGTGGGTATTGGCAAACACATTAGATAAGCCTTTTAAAATATGCACAACAAGAGATTTGACTAAAGAGGGCTGATCAAGCAAACAAAGAAGGGCTAAAAGGGCCGATAAGTAACCTTAAACAGTGCCCACTGCAAAAGATATCTGACAACTTTGCCTGCAGAGGGTCAATCTGCTTCTCTTCCCACAAATGGCCTAAGTAGATAGACTTTGTGGAAGGGCGGCCAGCAGCCAAAATTGCATCCACCCCCTCTGATGGCAGATCAAACCTCTCTGCTGATTTCGGTCATTATATGCATGGAGGTGTAGATTATGCAGTTTCTGTAGCATTAATCTGTCTTGTCGCTAGCACTCCAGATCCTCCTGAAGAGGAAGCCCAAGAGGGTAGATACCGAGGGGCAGCAGTTCAGAGTACCAGACTCTCCTAGCCCAATCTAGGGCCAACAGAATCTGATGTGCTCCGTCCAGCTGGACTTTTTTCAGGATTTGTAGGATCAAAGGCATAGACTGGAACAAGTATAGGAGGATGGAATCCCATCATAGATAGACATCTTCTAGAGACCAAAGAGAAGGAAACTATAGAGTAGAGAAAGTCACAAACATGGAGTTTATGAAGGTAACACTTCTGAGTGTAAACAAGACTTGTGATGGGCAAGATGACACCAGTCAAGTTTGTCTGCACTGATGTGGAGAGAGCCCTGTAACTGATTGACAGTGAGATCGTCTGACGTTCCAAGCAATGCTGCATCCTTCAGACACCGGGCATTGGGCCCAGTCCACCTTGCTTGTTGCAGTACCACACAGCAGTTGCATTGTCTGTTAGGACCTGTGTGGACTTGGCATTGATGGAAGACAGAAAGGCCGCAAGTGTCCGCTTTGTCCCACGCTGCTCCAAAAGACTGATATGGTGGCACCGGAGGACTTGAGTTTCACAATGCCCAGGTAACATCCCCAACACTGAGTGGATGGATAATATCACAACAAAACTCTAGATTAGGAGAGAACAGTTTGCCACACATCAGGATGCCATTGAAAATCCATCACTGAAGGTCCAGGGATCTCTTGTCAGTGATGTGAATCCCACTAAGCCCACTTCAGATGAAGGGCTTGCATGTGCCGATGAGTATAAGGCACCAAAAATTTGGAAAATCTTAGAAGTCTCAGAACAATCAAGGTTGATTCTTTTGCTATTGCTTGAAACATCAGGATTGTAGCCCGAAGGCCCTAATGAACGAAAGGCTCTGAGATGGTAGAAGATAGGATGTCAGCTCTTAAATGCAAAATCCAAGGGTAGACAGTAACAGCACCAGTGTCTGAGGGTGGTTCGAGATTAACTGAGGTGAACCCAGTCTTCAATAACCAATCATTGCGGTACAGGAAAACTTGTATCTATCACCTCAAAGATGGTTTTAAGGCAACAAAATGACCTTGGTAAAAACCTGAGGGACCGATGTCAAGCCAAACTGCAAGACAGTGGACTGAAAGTGGTCAAACCCAGTATAAAGCGAATTTACCTACTGTGGGACTGAAGGACTGGCACATGAAATCATGCATCCTACAGGCCTGGGCACATCATTCGGTCCACAGCCAGCAGAGTGAGTGAGTGAGTGAGTGAGTGAGTGAGAGAGAGAGAGAGAGAGAGAGAGAGAGAGAGAGAGAGAGAGAGAGAGAGAGAGAGAGAGAGAGAGAGAGAGAGAGAGAGAGAGAGAGAGAGAGAGAGAGAGAGAGAGAGAGAGAGAGAGAGAGAGAGAGAGAGAGAGAGAGAGAGAGAGAGAGAGAGAGAGAGAGAGAGAGAGAGAGAGAGAGAGAGAGAGAGAGAGAGAGAGAGAGAGAGAGAGAGAGAGAGAGAGAGAGAGAGAGAGAGAGAGTGTGAGCATGCTGAATTTCTCCTTCTTGGGGAATGAGTTGAATACTCTGAGAACCAAAATTTGTTGCAGGTCTGTCCTTCTTGGGGAAAAGGAAGTACCTAGAATAGCAAGCCGGCCCCTCTCCGCCTCAGGTAAAAGTTTGACTGCCCCATTGGCCACTAACAACATCACTTATTTGTGGAGAACAGCAGCATGGTGTACTGACAACTAAACATAAATAATCTGGGAGTTTTGGAGGGGGTATAACCCTGTGAACAATCTGAAGGACCGACTGCTCTAACGTAAGTGGTGTAGACTGCTCTGGATTCGGTCCCCTACTAAACTGAACCCAAATAGTTGATGGGGGTCGGGGGATACAAAACTTGAAGTGTGGTGGCAGAGGCACCATGTGAGGAGGCGGAATGCCACTGCTGTTGGTGACCTTGTCCCTTACTACTGCCTCTATCCCTGGAGCCATGAAAATTTTGGACTAACGGCTGGACTGGCTATGAAGGATAGCTCTAGAGATAGGCCAAGTGCCTCCCGCACCCCCAAAACTTTAGATTTTTCTGACATATTTGGTGGGTGAGGAAAGCATCCCCAAGATAGTCAGATATTTTGCAAAGTCCAGGCCATCCGGTACTGTCTGAGCAAAATAATTATGTAAATTTCCAGGTAAAGGGGGCAAAATAGTATTCACCACGTCTCAAAGGGCACGAGTGTAGCGATCTAAGAGACAAACATTACACAAGAAAAAGTGCCAGGCTTACTGATGAAAAGACCTTCTTACCCAAGCATCTATTCCTTTTGATTCAGTCTAGTAAAGCAGTAGGAAATTAGTTTGAATTGATTTTGATCATTGGAACAATTGGCAGAGACTGTGGAAAGGGAAGTGATGCACAGTCTCGTACAGGAGACTGAGAGGGCTGAGTTTGTCCAGGAAGAGGACCAACTGGTAGAGATCCAACTGGAGTCACACCAGAGATCCGGAACCATCCTAAAGAGATAATGAATAACCTTGAAGGCTGTGATTTGCTGCGGAGTCAATAATGGCCTCGGGAACTTCGGGCACATTTGCTCCACAATCGGACCAGAGTCAGACGTCGAAGCTGGAGTCTGGCCTTTAGAACACAGATTATGAGACCTCTCCCTGAGTGCTGAAAAGGCACAGCTCTTCGTTTGGACCTCTTGTGTTTTTTTCTTTGACTTTTATCTTCACTTTGGACTTACCCGATGACAGTAAACAGGACTGGAAACAGCGTACGGTTACGGGCAACGGCGGATGCTGTGACCGCACTCCCCTGCTGTGTTCCCTTCGTATTTGTTTCAACAGTCAATCCAGTTGAGTGTGCACAAGCTACTCCAGCACCTGCCGTCGTTGGGTGCCAACTGCGATGCAGATAATGGATGAACCCAAACTTTTGGAGTGGTGCACCGCTCGATATTAAAAAGGTTGTTGGTCAAATAAGTCACTAATTCATATGGTCTTGTTAGAGTTGTCTTAATCAATCCTTTATTTTCATAAGTGTCCAAATACAAAATACCAGCCAACGTGTTTCGTTCATAAGAATGAACTTCTTCAGGGCATAAAATGTCGGTCCTGGGAGAGACAAAGTATGTGTGCAATTTAGGCTGCGTGGGCATCCTTGATAAGGGCCAGTATGCGGTGAGTCTGAAAGCAAAGTAGGTAGTAAGCCGTCCGCTTCGGAAGTGAGAATGACCATATGAATTAGTGACTTATTTGACCAACAACCTTTTTAATATCGAGCGGTGCACCACTCCAAAAGTTTAGGACTGGAAACAGCCTCGTGACTTTGAATAGGGCCAACCCATTTCTAGTACGTGGTGACAGAGTTTAGCTTCTTGCGCCCTAATAGCCTCTAAATACATCAGGGAGCATTTGTCACAAAGCGTAATCATGCTTGGTGCAGAGGCACCAAAAACAGATGTTGTACCTGTACGTGACCAACATCTGCTTAAAACCTGCACTGCGCTGTTGAAACACTCATTTGAGGGAGTGACATCCCTACACACTGTGAAAAATGCCTTTTAGAGGAAAAACAACATAAAAAAGTGGTTGGATGCTGAGCTCCAGTTCCATGTTTATGGGTGACTAACAGACATCTGCTTGCAAGGATGGTGCATATATCCACTGCTGTGTCATTCTATCAGTCACAACAAAGGTGGATTGGGGACAACTGCTAGCACATCAGCTATTGCCCAAGTTTCCTGGTCCAATCTGGTTACTAGGAAAATTCACAGCATGAGGAATCTGCGGTAAGAAGTCACCATCAAAAAAAAAAGTCGACATAGGGATTTAGAGGCGGATGCCTGCACAAGTAAGCTCTCTCAGGTGAAGTGCACGATGAGGAGAAGCTCCAGCAGATCCTTTTTTCCAAGTTGCCTTGCCATGATCCATACGAACCTCACGTAAAAGAAGAGATTCCAGAGAATGCCACGCTTGGTCAGAAATCTCCTCAGCATGTCATACTAACACCATGTGGTGAAATTTAGCAAACCGAAAACCTCTGCTACCTCCCTTACTATTGCTGTGAAAGCAGTGTATTCCTCTGCAGGTTAAGTGAACAGAATTTATTCTTGGGAGGATCACTGAAACTCTGAAGACTGGAATCTTCTTGGCTTCATATAAAGATGTCATGTGGAAAATCTTTGCCTTGCTGGCTTCCATTTTGAAAGTGGTACTGATGGGGCAGCTAAACAGGACCAAACCAAACATTGAAGTGCCCACAGCACACACCATTAGGCAAATATTCCAGAAGCAAGCAGCACTGACTAAGACGTAGAAAGTGACAAAACAACAGCATAGCAATAAATGACAGAAGGACAAACCCACTGGCACTGTCCTGGCGAGAGATGGCAATACTCCATTCATCCAGAAGACATTGACAACTTCTCCAGGTAGACCACCCCTTCTAACACATCGAGCAAGGATCAAGATCTGGTACCTGAGCAAGGCTGTGGAAGGGGCTACGATCAGCAATGATGCTTCTACTCCTGCCCTAAATTAAATCCACTAGGTGATCATGGGGAATATAAGCGGATGACTGAGAAATCTTTCCCACGATATAAGTGAAGTTAAAATGATATTACAAATGTGAAAATGCGGACTATAACGTAAAAAATTAAATAGGATCCTTTTACCACACGATTACGAACTGCCTAGTCTCACACACATGCTAGTGAATGAATGAATAAAACATTTATTAAGCACGTAGCTACCCGAGGGCATCCCAGCGCGAATAGCAGCACAGACCATGACAACCATTAAACCACATTAAGGAAAAAGCCATGTTTTGAGAGATTTCCGAAAGGCCAAATGATTAGGTTCAAGACGAATGTGGAGGGGGAAGGGTATTCCACATCTTAGCAGTGTTACAGGAAAACAGACGACCACCACTTCTCGCCTTTTTTATTCTGGGCACTAAGGCGAGAGGAAGATTGTCCGAGCGCAGGCCTCTATTCGAACGATGGAGCAAAATAATGGACCGATTAATAGGCGGTCCCTTCCCTGCTAATGTCTTGTGAACAATACAGAGAGCCTTAAATTTAATTCTCTCCTGTACAGGGAGCCAGTGAAGGGTATTCAGAGCTGGTTTCGCCGATTGGCGGTTCGGAGTCCGAAGGAGCATACGCGCTGCGCAGTTTTGCACAGGCTGTAGCTTCGTGATGGTAGCACGAGGAGCGCCTAGGTAAAGAGCGTTCCCGTAGTCCAGGCGAGAGAGAATTAAAGCCTGGACCATAAGTCTTTTTGCAAGGAAAGGTAGAAGAGGCAGAACTTTCTGGAGCATCCCAAGGATTCCATAACAAGTAGCTGCCACTTTCAAGGCCTGATGCTTAAAATTCAAGTTGCGATCGAGCCAGAAGCCCAGACTTTTAATCTGGTTCTTGGGGGTCGGAACGGGACCAAGACAGACTGGCCACAACAAGCCTGCTTTAAAAATGGGATAATTACCTAGGAGCATCAGCTCCGTCTTATCTCCATTCAATTTCAAATATGAGTGCTCCATCCACTTGGCCACCTTCTCCAAGCATGGGCCCAGACCAGGCGAAGAATTATCAGAATGATTAAGAGCACCAACGAGTTGTGTGTCGTCAGCATACGTGACAATCTGGACCCCAAACGGAAGCACTATCTCCACTAGCGGACTCATATATACATTAAACAGAGTGGGGCTCAGAGATGATCCCTGCAGGACACCACAGCTGAGAGGCATACTTTTCGAAATAGCATCTCCTTCAAAAACCTGGAATGACCGGTCTTCCAAAAAAGACTGCAGCCACATTATGGCCCCCCCCAGTCACCCCCACACTTCTGAGTCTACAGACCAAGGTGTGGTGGTTAACTGTGTCAAAGGCTGCACTGAGATCCAAAAGGATGATAGCTGTAGAGCCTCCACCGTCCAAGATTTTCTTGGATTCTTCGACTACTGCTAAAAGAGCAGTTTCTGTACCCCGTTGGGGTCGAAAGCCAGTCTGTGAAGGGTGTAGGTGATTGTGAGACTCCAAAAATGTGGAAAGAACTGAGTTAACATGCTTCTCAACAATCTTACTGATCCCCGGAAGAAGCAAAATGGGGCGGTAGTTCCCCAGAAGATCAGGGTTAAGACTTGGCTTTTTAAGCAACGCCTTGACCATGGCGCTTTTCCATGGGGAGGGGACTACTCCGGTCGAGATCGAGGCATTGATCAACGGCAATATCACTGGGGAGACTGTTCCAGCAACTTGATTCAGAATAGTGGGGGGTGCAGAGTCTCTAGGCGAACCAGATTTTACCCGAGCAGAAATATTTTGCAACGACTCGAGGTTCATCGGAGGGATTTCCTCCAAAAGGTGCTCACTAATTTGAGGCACACTATCAAAAAATAATGAATTACTCGGGCAAGCCGCCTGAGGAAAGGAGGTATAGATGGCTTGGATTTTGTTGAAAAAAAACTCTGCCATTTTATTGCAGCACGAACAAGCATCATCAGTGATAACTAGGGGAGAAGGTGGTCTGAGGAGGTTTTTTGCAATGCGAAAAAGTTCACGAGGGGAGTTAGATGCCAGAGTAATTCTTTCTTCAAAATATGAAGCTTGTGCGGATTTAATTTCCGCGTTATAAATTTTAATGGCCTCCCTGTATTTCAATTTGTTGACTAGGGAAAAGTCCTTTCTCCATATTCTTTCAAATCTTTTACAGATTTGTTTAAGCTCACGGAGCTTAGGGGAGTACCATTCTGTTCTGTTGGTTCCGGCTGTCTTCTGAATCCACTTCTTAGGGAGAACCTGGTCTAACGAGGACTCATTCCATTTGTTAAAACTGTCATTAGCACTAGTGGGATTGGGATCAGGAGTCGGCCTGGAATTTTCTAGCGCTGTGACCCAGTGTTCTAATGAAAGTTTTGACCATAGACGTGTCTGGGTTCTAACCGGGCTGACAGACAAGGTGGGACACGTGGGTGTCCAGGTAAAAGGAATCAGAAAGTGGGCGGACCAAGGCACTGGGATCGGGTCTTTTACCAATAGGTCGTCAATATTAGAAAAAATGGGGTCAAGTAAATGACCTTTCAGGTGAGTGGGGCAGATGACTTTTTGTTAAAGCTGAAAGGCTGCAAGGTCATTAACCAACTCAGAGGCGGTTAATGAGAGGGATCGTCAAAATGAAGATTAAGGTCGCCTAGGAGCGTAAAACTGGAGGGGGAGCTAGCTAAGTTGGCTACCATTTCAGGGAGAGACTTACAGAATTGTCCATATGCACCAGGGGGCCGATAGATTAAAATGCCTGAAAAGGTAAGAGTAGGCGAGAAACCTATCGCAAATGAGAGGTTCTCACAGTCAAGTATGGGGCCTACAGAAATGCGGCATTTAAATTGAGTTTTATACATGATAGCAATGCCGCCGCCTTTACCCGATTCCCGATCTTGCCTCTGAATGAGGTACCCAGGAGGGAGGGCTTGAACACTGTCGGGGTCTGCCTCGTTATTAAGCCATGTCTCAGTTAAAAACAAAGCTTCTGGGCGCTATTCCTCTAATAATATAAAAATGTCTGCAAAGCGTTTGGAAATTGACCTGCAATTTAGCAGGAACATTTTATAAGGTTCCTGGGGGAGCGAGCCAGCTTGGGATTTAAAGGACGGGAGGAATTTAAAAGGACAGTGGGAACAACGGAGGTCCTTGCTAAGAGGAGAGATAGAATGTAAACACTTGCCATTGGATGCCCCCATTAGATTTCGAAGCTGGTCCGATGTGTAGGCATAATTATCTGTAGAAAAACGAGCAGGGGTTGTGGCCCCTGGCCCCGTTCGTGCGCAGACGGGCTTGCCTTTGGCATGTCCGCTGCGCGGTCGCCTCATTAAGCCCCTTTATAGCGTGGCGTGAGCGTCCAACTACTGGAATGCTGAACGAGACTATGAGAGTTCCCTGTGCAAAATAGCAGAAAAATCCCCCCGGAGCTTTAACACAGCTCCTACCAGTATCAGGATACAATAAAGTGCTAAGTATTAAAGTAAAACAGATAAAAACAGTTAAAAGCCCCCCGAGCCTTAACACAGCTCGTAGTAGTCAGAGTACACCGCTGCACGGTCGCGTCATTAAGCCCCTTTATAGCGTGGCGTGAGCGTCAGCCCGAAATACATAATAAACTGTCCAGAGTTATTGGTAGGGCAATTACACCGAACCCCAAAATGGCTCTACTAGGCTTAATGGACGAATGGGGAGGGCCCAGGATTAGAAGATTCCATCTGACAGTAGGTCAATTAAATGCAAAAAGAGACATTGCTCACCACTGGTGATCAGAGGTGGCCCCTTCTGTAGGGGAATGGACATGAGGCATGGACTACTGTTCAATGAAGAAAAACATGTGTATGCCTCCAGGGGATGCCCTCAGAAGTACTTTAAGATGTGGGACATGTAGTGAGACTATCATCGGGGCCTTTACCATATGTAAACAGCTAAATATGCTTGGGGAATGCATCAAATGTAATACGTATATTGGTCGTGACCGAGTTGTGTAATACTGTATGTTGTTGATCAAGAAATTAATTAAAAGTGTTAATAAAAAAAAAACGAATGTCAATATGGAGACTCAAATGTAGGCACAGTGCTCGTATCAACTAAGCTGCACGATACTTTCAAGAGATTCAATGAAAGCAAACTGTAATAAACACCCCTCCCCCACAACAAAAAAGAGGATCTTGTTCACGATCAGCCAAACAATTAGAGAAATGGTCTTGAAGTCATAAAATAAAATCTATACATGAACTGTGGAGGCAACCGTGTACATCATGTCATGTTATATGTGTAGGTCTACCTGACCTCTGTCAGTCGGATTCCATGGGAAAGAAGCAAAGCACAAAAAGAAATATTGCATATCATACCGCTGTTTTGTTAACAAAAGTTCTTGAAGTAGATGTTGCTCCTCATATGTCATCCAGTGTTCTTCGCGCTCCTCATCATCCTTTCGAAGCAACTGTTCATAAAGGCGAACCGGATTCCATCCTGTCATGATATCAAAGGTGATGACACATCCTAAGGAGTGTGACACAATTGAGACCTTTCCGCCTCTCTCGTCAAACTCTGGATTCCGTGAACAGAAAAGCGTGTATAACCGATTTAGCTCCTGTTGAAGGCCTTTTACTAACTGTTTAGAAAAAAAGAATATATCTTTTATTAGTTTTTTTCCCGACACATAGCTACTTGCAAAACAATTTTTTTAAATTATGGAAATGAATTACAAGCAGAACATTTTTACTGGGAGTTCATCTTAATTATAAGCATTTGCAAAACGTCTAAAAAAAAGAAAGAAGATAATTGACTATTACAAGGAGCCGTTGTAAAGGTATTGTGTGCGAGTGTATATGTCTGTATATGCTGAAGGTTTCGTTTCAGTTAAATTGAGCACTCACATCTTTCCCTTTTCATAGGAATCATCATGCCCATATTGCACGCGCTGTTTTAAATTTGTAAGCTGTCAAACTCAAGGAGATTTCTCAAGGAGATAAAACAGTTACTGAACTGTTATGGTACTTTTTCATCACAGGCATTTATCTGAGTTGATATCTGTACTGCAAGTGAGTAATAATCTGACACTTACTGGAAGGTGTTAGGTTTTATGTGATTGCTCTCTTTTATAGAGTGCTAGACTACAAGATTTGGGGTACAACCAAAGCAAACACTCAACACCCTAGTCGAGATTGTCTAGTGCTCCCTTAGGTCACTTGGCGACTAATGCTTAGTTTCTGCTGGTAATCAGTTATAGGGGTACATGTCTTCTTTTCTTCATCCTAGCCAAGGGATTTACTAACACTTTATCAAATCTGATTAGTCACTCATAAAAGGGATCCTTTTTATTTCAGAGTTTTGGGTGGTGTTTGCCCAGCGTTTTGCTGTAGCAGTCCGCTGGTAATTTTTTCACAAAAATACATGGTCTTTGACTTGAAGGAAGGTCCTACTAAAGACAGTGTAGGGCATTCTAGCTTCTGCCCTCTTTGAATGTATCCCTGCGATAGCATGCCCATTTCTGTACATTCAAAGACCCGGCATAACCCTCTGCAATCTAGCTCTATGACTAAATTTGGTCTTCCAATACACGTAGGCTAAAGCTTGTCCATCAACATGACACGTGAAGTCCTGAACAGGGCTAGAAGCCATGTCCATTGTCAATGAACATAGGCCACGGCAGAAAGATCAATCCCACAGCATGAGTCTGAACAAAGGACCGTATGGGCTGTATGGCCTCACAGAGCCCAGAATGTTTGGTACTCTGCTTCACACCCCTCCATGCTTCATAAGCCAACAATCTGGTAATATGCCCTAGAAACCTGTAGGATAGCAACCAGAATTTCAAAGGCAATAGCTTTCATGACTGGGCAGCATTTTTCCTTTGGATTTATACTGAAGTATCCCTAAGCAAGTATTTTAGTTCCACTCAGACTTTAGAAGAAGCTCTGTCTTTGCATTAAAGATCCGGCTAAGTGTCAAAGAACAAAGAAGACAAGAAGAGAGAGGAAGGGAGAAGAGAGCACAAACGTGAGTACTACGTAAAAAGAGAAGGAGGGGGAGACTTTCCTCAGGACAGGAATCCTCACTCACCGTTAGGCGACGTGCTTCATCATTTGGGTTCCCTCCTCACACAAAGAGGGGGCTACGACTCCCCGAAGGGGGAGGAGCAGAGGTGTTTTTTTTCCAAAAGATGAGCGAAAATACACAGGTGAAATGAGGGGCAGAGTGCAGATACAGTGAAAAAGTGTGATTTAAAAATGTCTGTGACCACTGAAAATTTATTAGGCGATCACAGTGACAAGATTAAAAGGCAAGAGAATTTGAGGGTTTTCAACAGATATACCCTCATTCATAAGGTCAACATGTTTCTGCCAACAGGCATTCGTCAGAACCTATATTCTCAGTCACTCTGCAATAGTGTTCAAGTGAAACAAAGAAAAAAGTATACAGGCCACCGCTGACGCTGTGTGGTCCTCTTTTTACGTAGTACTCACGTTTGTGCTCTCTTCTCCCTTCCTCTCTCTTCTTGTCTTCTTTGTTCTTTGACACTTAGCCGGACGTACTTCTGTGTGAACAGTAGTCTCTAGGGGATCAGTACCTCTCCGGCTTTCAAAGATCCCCATTTTACATCCTAAGTGTGTTTATGATTTGCATTAAAGATGCCATGGTCCAGCTGCTGATCTGTGTATTGCAGTGACCCTGAATGCAAGGACTAGGCCCGAACTGCATAAAAGCCCAGAATCTACACCCAGGATGGAAGAGGAGGCGGTCTGCTATGAGCGGAGACAACCCGGTGCCGTCTTTGTGGGCCCTAACTTTTGCAGAGGTAGTATAGGCTTGGAGTGGGGATGTATTTCAGTAGAAAGAGCTTGCCCAAGATCGGAGATTTAAATGCCCAGAGTAGCACAAAACCAACCACCAAAAGTAAGATTGAGTAATAAAGTCTGAACCTTAGCCACGACTGTAAGCTGCTGACATTGCAGGAAAAAGGTGCACTCCAAGAAAAGATAGGGATTAAGATACTGTGTAAAGTTGGAATCAGGTAGGGTTGGACAGAATCTCATTCCAATGTTCAGAAATGCAAAGAATGCATATGCAACTTGCATTTGGTAGATCACATCCAGGAACGTTCGAAGACTCCAAGGTCTTGAGACCAACCAATTTGACAGTCTTGTTGATCAAGAAGTGATTCACTGACTGACTGATGGCAGTTTTATTGTCTGGAGGAAGAAAGGCTTTTGCAATACAAAGTCCAAAATGGTCCCTGTATTCAAGTTTTTGTAGAAGGCATCCTAGAACATATAGTATTTGGAATATCAGGGCCAGGGCAGACTCTTCCTTCTTCCTTGATGCTGCTCAGATGAGGTAGTCATTCAGATATGAGCAGCAGTGGATTACTGTGTGCTGCTGCCACTACAGGCCAGTATCTTGGTGAAGGACTGAATGGTATTTTACGGTGTTCTTTTAGGAGGAATGCATGAAGGCTTCCTAAATGTGCCCCAGCACAGCCAATCGTTATCTTGGATAGCTGTCAACTACTTAAAGTCGCCCTCAGAAATCTCTAAAGGGGAGGAACTGATTAAATCGTAGAGGTCTAAGACCGGGGGAGCAATCCTAAATTTTTCCTTACAAAGAAATTGTGGAAGTAACATCCTGCCCCTATTCTGAGAAAGTACAGAAGGTAAAAAAAAAAAAAAAAACATTTTAGTCAACTATGTTCTGAACCTCAAAAGAAATGCATTGGACTTTAGATGCACATAAAATCTCAGAATTGTGCACTTTCATTCTACTCAGAGGGAGCCTTTGTGAGACAAGTCTACCAAGGCCATGGCCCAGCAATGCTCTCAACCACCTTGTACAGTAATGACTTCATTGTCCTCTACTTTCTATGCACATTTTTGGGATGCCGATTAGAGCAGAAGTACACAGGATAGAAGTAGCTTTGGAAGCTGTAGAGCAGGCTTGTTCAGCCTAGGTTCAAGACTGCAGGATCCAGGCCAGATTTTCAGAATTACCACTTAATATACAAATTATTTCTAGTCAAGTTAATTGTACACAACTATTTTATGTGGAAATTCTGAAAATGTTGCACAGAGCTGGACATCCTAGACCTATGTTGCTGTAAAGCATAACTGTTTCTCTTCATCACTGAGCGGCCTCACGCATTGGTGGTTACCTGGGTCCAGTGGCGTGTAAGTCCCATCCCATTCCTCAGGCAACTTAATTGAAGCAGGTCTCTTGAGATGTTAGAAGATTCATGGGAGAAGCAGAATGACCACCAACCAAGGGAGGTTATTAGGGCTTACAGGCTGCAGATCATCACAATGGTATAATGAAGTATAAGAAGCATTAAAGCACGAGAAACAGCTCAAACTTCAGATAAATCACTTATCTTTGTTAGATTCTTCCTTTCTTCCCTGGATTCAAATCGGAGGTTCTATCAACATCTTACTGGATGTTGATGCTACTACTATGGCAAAGAGGGCTGCACAATGTATGGTTCATGACTAGAACTAGCAACATAGAGAAAAGGAGAAGTAGCTGCAAGTCACAACAGACGTCACGTTTGAGATTAAGGTGCAGGTTTTCCTAGTAGCAATCTCCCTGGTTGAATCTGCATAACTTTTTAAGTTAGGCAAATCAGCTATCTGTCAGTATAATATATGTGTACCAACATACAATGTTAGATAGCATCTATAAGGAGTCAATGCTAATATTGGGTATTAGTAAAACACCTAGTGAATGCCAACAGTACCACAGGGCCTAAGAATGATTGCAGTTCTCACTGGGATCCGTGAGCCATTCGCCTCTTTGCAAAAGGTAATGTTCTTCCCCTTTGGCTACATAGAAACACCATAAATCTCTATTATTACACCCTGCATGAAGCGGAGGTCAAAGGTGTAAAAAAGGTAGACTAAGAGAGTTATTAAAATCTCCTGCAAGAAGATGAAGGATTGCAAAACAAAGACACAGTATTTCTAGGTATTTACGCCCAAGACTGCTGTAGGCAAAGATCATCAAAGCGTTAAAAGCTTCTGCTTTCACAGACAGCTACTTAACCTTTTCAGTAAGGAACATGTTTTAAGCACATGGAGAATATGATGTCGTTTTTGATTAGAGTATCATTTACAGTGGAGAAATGGAAGGTATAGGTTTGCATTGTGTTTTCACTTATGTGGTAATGTGGGTACATGCTGTTCATTTTATTTTAAGTTGTGTTTTTATGGATAGTGAGAATCACATCTCTTGATACTAGTATGTGTCAACTAGACACTATAATATTATTGATAATAACAAAGATAGCAGCTGTTCAGCTAGCACACATATAATAAAAATCTCTAGTACCTTAACTGAGCGGTGCAAGGCTTGCTCGTGTATACCAAGTACAATATATCTCCCACCACATCCAAACCTCTGAAAGGCTGGTAGGGCCTGCTCCAACGCAGTCATGTCCTGCTTAATGTGAATGAACGTAACCCAGCCGTTTATATAGTCCAGTGAGTAGCTACCTTTGAGAGAGAGTGGGACATCTCTGAGCATGTTACTGTGATTCCATACAAGTTCATTAAGCGTTCTATGAAGCAAGCATGCAGCAACAAATCTGCTTCATCTGAATATATTATCTCGTCAGTTCATAAACATGAGGTGCAGAAGGGTAAAACGATAGGACAAGCATACCACAAAGGGGTTTTGCAGGGAAACAGGAAAGCGATTGCTAACTTGCTTTTGGTGTTTGCACCACTTTTTACGAAGTACAGACGTACTGGCTCAATGAAAAACAGGATCTTTGCCAACAGGCTGGAACCTCTAAAAGACCGGCATGGCTTTGGCATAGCCACTCACATGTGCTCAAGTGAAGTGTATTTCCACCATTGCTTTCATATAGACCATACAGCAAAAATCTGTAGGGTTTTGGTGGCAAAAGACCGTAACACTACTGAGCACGTGTGTATCTTGGGTTTTTATATACAGTAGTTGCGTTTTACATACGAAACAGCCAGCAGCCTATGGATGTTTCACATCCAGAGGAAAGTGAGGTGGCTGGTAAGGTAGCTCAGTGAGCCCCAATCAGGATTGCAAGCCTCCTACCAAAGTGCAGTAGCAAGCACTATCTTAAAGTAGCCCTAATTAATTATAATTTGCATTATATTTAGATTTAAAATGTACAGCCTAGTACAGAACACAAAGTAAGTTTTATTGGTAGTAAATGAAAGATTATAGGTAGCATGGTGCTGTTAAAGTGTAGCTAACGTGCTTACACCGTTTTAAACCACCATGCATAGAAAAAATATTAAACCGTCTAGGGAAAGCAGCAAGTTAGCCATTTGTAAATATATTTGAAACTACGATAGGCAAGCATAGTTTAATCTTTGCATAGTCTGACATGTAAATATTTGAACGCAAATAATAATGCAGCAACACTTGGCCAACACTAGACATGCAAATAAACACACAATAAGGAAATACTAATGCCGAGTGAGACTGGATAAGCCCTTAGTTACATGTCTGTGGCGATTTAGCTTTTCACATCACAAGATGCAATGCGATGTCTGGAATCTACCCTCTTTAAAAACATTACGCACTATGCACCAAAACCAAAAAAACATTTTACATTGCTAAACTGTGTTATACACACCTCCTATAAACGTCTAATGTACAACATTTTCGTACAGCACAATGTTTAACGAATGAAAAAAATAAAAAGCTTACTTCATCTCTATAAAGAGGGCTGGTGTAGTACATTATGTCCATTGCACTGCTGTTCAACATATCTCTTAAGCCACGCACTTTATCAGGAGTGATTGAATCGACGGTATCTGGAAAGCGAAAGTGCGCATTACTACAAGTCAAGAGACTGAAGCGCACTCACTTATGTCACAAGCCAACATTTGCTATGTTATGTGAAAAAATGGAACAGATACTTAATACTTTTGTTTTTTTTCTGCACAGGTTAGTAAGTCATTTTTTTGGGAAAATAACCTTGTGCACATAAGCAGGTTCCATGATAGGTTCGGGAGTAATTCCACTGCCTTAATTACAGTTTATAGAGCCCAATGAAACACGAATGCACAACACTCTGCATGTTTTGGGTTGTTCCACTTTAAGATCTCCTGAGAACCACTTATCCTTCGTTTTTCTGTGCTCTCACGTAGGCAGGCTTTGTTTGACCTTTCTGTTCAAGACAGGATGGATTTTGCCAAGATCAACTTCAGGAGAAAGCTTATCCTGATAGTAATACTTGGACCTAATCCACTGGAGGTTGAGTCACACTGAAATGGTTAACCAGTGCATGTAACAGTTAATACCCATCTGCCTTTTGCAATATTTTGTCATTTATATTGGGGGATCCTACCGATGGGGCCACAGTGAGGAGGGAGTCCTTTAGGTTAACTGGAATAGTATAGACCGTATTACAGGCCTACAAGAAAGACAATCTTATTGCTTGGGCCAATATTTCATCGACAATAATATGAAAGCCACTAAGTCAACTATGGAGATTTACAAGAGTATGGTTTCCCACACTGAGCCATCTTGCTCTAAACTTTCTGTATACCCTTACAAACCTCGCTGCAGGTCTCTGTCAACTTTTTTCCACTTTATCATCTTGACGATCAGCAGCTCTCTTACAAAGGATCAGCCTCAGCCTTCTCCTCCTTTTTCCTTTTAGCAGCACTGACCTATCGCTTAATCTCTCCACTTTCTCGCCTGATACTCAAGATTTCACAGCTCAGCTCTTGCACCCCATTTAATCCTGTTCTCACATTGACCCCTGTTGTGCACGCATTTTCAATTCTCTAGCCCCCTGGCTTATCCCTATTGTCATGGATCTCTGCAATCTGGCCATAGCTAAGCACTCTGTACCACAGGACTGGAAAGAAGCCTCTGTCGTACCTCTGAAAAAAACAAAAAACAATGTAGACTCAACCCTCCACAGTGTCCTTAAAAAGGAGATTATTTTTCAGCTTTCCTCCTTTTACAAGTCCTTCTTCTACTTAAGCTCTGCCAGTTTGGGCTGTGTTCACAGCACAAAGTCAGCTATGGTCTCCATTCTGGATGATCTCAGACTGCTGGTAGAACAAGGCAGCTCAGCTGTCTTGATCTTATTAAACTTGTCTGCAGCATTCAAACATGATATCACACATGTTACTGTCTTGCCTTTTCAATGTGGGAGTTCAAGGAACACTCATGCTGAGACCATGGACAATCTTAAGGATCGCTCTCAGGTCAGCCATATTATTCCTTTTAACACAAAGTTCAGAAGTGCCACATCGGGTCCCCTCAGGGATCCTCTTTAAGCCCCACTCTTTTCAGTGTTTATACGCCCCTCTAAGCTAATCTCATTCAGCTTTAGCTTCTCCTCCTCAGATTCTTGCCTGACTAGTTGAAATGTGCAATCACAGCCAGACTAAATTTCAAAATTCTCTCATCTCAGCGTTCTCATGGAAGTGAAACAATTCCTTAAAATCAACACAGGTAAGACTGAAATAGGGAATGTTGTTCCTCCTCATCTGGTTTCTTTCATCTCAATCTCCTACAGTAGACTGCCTCTTTTTTCCTCAGTTAAAAGCTCAGCAAACAGCAGTCCAGGTAGTGATTCTATCCCGCCTTGACTATGGTAGCTCTATCTAACCTCTAAATGAATGCTAGTGCCCAATGAACCAGGATCCAACATGCTATAGCCTTGATTATTTTTCAGTTCCCCACTACGCTCATCTCTTTTCCTAAACTGGCTCCTGAGCCCAAAGGGGATCACTTACACGGCAATATATGTCTTATTAACTGGACTTTTTATCAACTAGGCCTTATATAAAAGACGAGTTTTCCTGGCTTCATCATATGCAGACACTTTCATATGCTAGTAGTTAAAACAGTGGTAGATGTGGAGCCCTGCCGGACGACATACAAGGACACTGGCTCTAGGTACTCTGTAGGAACCTGTGGTGCTAATCAGAGTCAGAAGAATAACACCTTGAACTATCAAGGCCTTGACAAACCATAAACCCGAGGCACTTGCAATATCTGTGGACTGGAATCTTACAGGGGAAAGGGAACATCAGACAAAGTCCCTTCTGTATATACAGGGTAATGTTTCCAGCAGAGTTACCCTGTTAAAGGACTATTTCATATGAACCCGTTGGTTCATCTTAAATGAGGCTTGTGATCTTCTATAGCATAAAGTAGTAAATGTACTAATTCATCTAGTATCTGTGTCTGACATGCATGCTAAGAACCTTGCCCTTCAAATCCAGCTAAAATCCTGTGCACTTGGCAGCATACCACCTTGTGAAGGGTAAATGCACATGCAACAGAGGCACAAATCCACCATATCAAGTGACATCGTTAAGGCATGATTGGAGGTCTGCCTGTATTTGGTCAGGATCTATTTTCTATTGCCCTGCTTGACATCTGATAGGAAGACAATAGTCAACCCAGTTTTGTCCCATCACTCCTGATCATATCTTATCAGCAGCACAGGTTTATTGGCCACAATGGAGTAGAGGAAGGTCCCAGGCACTTCTATCCCCTTTCCTTCTACTTTTCTGCACTTCTCTTCTTGCACACCAAGTCCACTGGCACCAGGTTTGACGATCACCTTCTGGGGGTGGCTGCAACCACTGGGTATATCTTTGTGAGAGAACAGACATGCTGATTGGGGCTAAGCATCAGCAGTGTCCTTCCACTGAGGTGGATTGATGAGATATTTTCTGTTCTAGGAGAAGCCTTGCAGATGATACCATGCCCTGAACAAATGGGAATCATCTGAAATGTTTGTTTTGCCATACTGGACAGGCGCATTGAACACAACTTCTTTTATCTGTTTAGATTCTATAAAACTGGAATTACACAACTCAGTAGGAGTCTGAACTGAAGAAATGACTAACAATGCCTAAGAACAGGAAAGCTTAAAGGTGCTAATTTTCAAGATGAAAGCCTTGTATACATGCACCAAATGCCAGTAAAGAATCTGACCAATGTAATTGCTTGGGTTTGGGATCACTGTAGGAAAAGGACTGCATATTGTAGAAACAGCTCAACTAATTGCAGAAATTCAGTCTATTGCAGAGCTGTGTGCTAAAAAACTTGCAAGGTTTTAACAAGTCGAATAAATGTGAATTTAAAAAAAAAAGTCCATTGTTGGCGAAGGAGTGCTTCAAAAAAATCCTACCCAATTAAAAGACAGACAAGGAAACCTATAAAGTTTAAAAAAAGATACCTGCTGAGAAAATAAAACATTTTATAAGCACAGGAACTGTTGTCCCAAGGACCTACTCTGTCAGAGGGCAAAGAAAAGAGCTAAAACTGTCCTTGGTGTGTTAAATACTCTGTGATGGTAATGATTAACTGACTATAGAGTTGTGTAAATAGATTTTTAATGGTGTGGTAGTTAAAACAAATCCTGCTGGAATTTATAATAAAAAGGTAAAAAATGTTTTTGAAAAAATGCATTTCTTTGGTCCGGCATGGTGACGGGCAATGATTTGAAGATCACAAATATTGGGAAAATGTCTTGCTGGAGAAATAAAGAGTTCACCTTCAGTTTAACACTAGAATACAACCATTTACAGATAGCAGTGCACATGAACCACATAACTAACATTATGAATAAATTAAATGCAGATTTATTTCAAAACAAACATTTTATTAAGTACAGTTATCAGTAAAATTACAACTGTCTATTGTCTTGTTAGATTAACGAGTGTTAAAAAAATATTACAGTACCTCCATCAAGCGCAAGCTTTGACCGCCATTCTACAGGTAGAAACTCCACATGCTCATTTACATGATGTGAAAAATTCTTCTCTTCTACTTTTCTTGCAGTATCTCTCATCCTAAAAATAAATACAATCTCTTTATAACCTTTTTCTTTAAAGTTTAGTTTAAAAATTGAATAGGGAAAAGCTACTTACTTGTAATCCTAGTTCTTCACCACAGGTACTCCCCCTGAAGTCATAACAGATGTACTATCTCCACAAATGTTCAAGACTCCAGAACAAAAATTTGAAGACATTTTTATATTTCCTTAACCAAATAAAAGGAAACATGCTCAAAAAACACAGAATGTTCCCTTTTTTCATGCCGAGCAGAGCATAGTTATACAGTTCTTTTTTTGGAGTTATGTATGTACAGTAACCTGCTCAACATCTGTGGCCTCAAAAGCAGGGACAAGAGCAGGACTTAATGAATTCAGAGGGGCACCCACGGTGAAGAAGAATGATTACAGGGAAGTAACTTTTCCTTCTTCAATAATGTTTAGCAAAGGTACATACTTATATCAAAGTGGAACCTTACAGATGTGTCTCTTCCTCCTAAGATGTGTGTGGCAGAGAGAAAAAGACAATGAGTAATGGACTGAGCCATGTGAACGGGTGACAAGTTTTGGCAGACAAGAAAGGGTCTGCAGCACCAGTTTCTTAGTGAAGAAAATTGTGTACAGGGTTTTACTGACAGCGCCTGCAGCTCCCTAATATGGCACGCAGAAGTAACTGCAATGATGAACGCCATTTTGATAGTTAGCAGACGCAAAGTAAAGCTATACAGGCATACACATTAGGAAAGTAAGGCACGAGTTAAGGTCCTATTAAGGCATAATGTAAGAAGATAGTGTTAACAAGTTATTTTTTTTATTTTTAGAAAAACATCACAACCAGCGACTTGAATAATGAAGGTTGGTCAGGCAAACATAGAAAGGCTGAAAGAGGCGCCAAATAACATTTAACAGTGCCCACTGCAAATCCTTGCTGGCCAGAGATAGTGAAAATACCAAAACAACTAAAACTTGACTTGCAAACAGACAACTTGACTTTGTTTGCACCAGGCCATCAGCTTCCCTCATCAACAATAATAAACAGATTTGGTAGGTGGGCGGCTAGCTACAAACGATAAAATCTACTTCAGCGGGTAAAATAAAACCACAGAATTGTTGCTACTCAAACTCCATGCAGGGAGGTATAGGTTGTGGAGAGCCTGTCCTGAGACAGGAGGTCTTCTCGAAGAGGTAGACAGGTCGGATGGCAAATACTACGGTTCAATAGATCAGGGTACCACACTCTCCTTGCCCAATTTGGGAGTATCACAATAATCTGAGCCTAGATCTTCAGAACTCGGTGCAGGAAGGGTAGTGGTTGGAAGGTGTACTCCTACTGCAGATTGAATAAGTCTCAGAGAGTTTGTAGCACAGTAGATGTGACACTGCACATTCCTGGTGGTGGCGAAAAGATCCATCCAAGGCGTCCACTGGGCGAATGCTTTCAGTCCCCTCCAGATGAAAACGTCATTCATGGTACGCCAGCTGACGTCTGCTGAGATGACCTGCACTGGTTTTCAGTGAGCCCGTCAAATGATTGGCCATAAGGGAGAATCCCTATAGTTCAACCCATTTCCAAAGGCACAGTGCCATCAGACACAGGCTGCACAACCCCACACCAATCTGCATGTTGTAGCAGCACATCACCGCTGTGCTGTCTGTCAAGACCTGAACTGGCTTCATGTTGATGGATGGGAGGAAGGCCTCCATAGCCAACCAAATAGCGTGGAGCTCCATAAGATAGATGTGGAGCTTCTGCTGTGCGGAGGACCAAAGGTCCTTGACCTCCGCTTGTCTCAGATGGTCGACCCAACGTGCTGTATTAATCAGGGATAGGGAGAGATAGTGGTTTCCGGCAGAGCATACTGGCGTCCACCTGCCACTACTGAAGATCCTGGGCTGCTCTTTGATATGCAGACGCTGTCTGAAAGACAATCCCAGTGTTGAGTACGTTGGGGGTGAAGGTTGCAATGCAAGGGTAGAAGAAGGCTCAAACTTCCACACCAGCACCCAGGACTGAGCTTGAAACATTAGGCTCATAACCTGAATGTCCCAGACTCGCTGCAGGGGTTGAGAAACCTTGGATGCCTGAGTTTTCTGGAAGGCCCCCACCAGGGGAATCCTCTGTAAGGGCATTAGATGAGGCTTCAGCATGCTGATAGAGAAGTCCCAGGGATGACAGAAGGGTATTTGAAGGTGGTCCTCGACTAGCTGCAGCGACTCAAAGGCAGCCCTGGTAAAAATGTTTAAACGAGCCCCCCCTCAATTCTTTCCACTCTTTCCACCTGACAATTTCTCTCGCTGATCTCGTCCCATCCTCTCATTCTTCCTCCTCCTCTTTCAATCTTTGCTTATGGCTGCTGCAATAAAGTGAGAGACGCTAGCAGAGGCATTGGGACTTAAAAAAAAAAAAAACACCAAAGGCTCCAGCGCAAAAGAAAAATGCCACATAAAATAAATGGCCAGCGTGACTGTGAATACATGTTGCCTCAACCTGCGAAGATGGGCCACGACTACCTCCGTAAACACCTGAGGTGCAGATGTGGGGCCAAAGGGTACAGAGAAATGCTCCAACCCTACCACGAACCAAAGGCAGCACCTGTAGACTGCAAGGCTGGCACATGAAAGTATGTGTTCTGCAAGTCCAATTGACACCGTCCAATTCCCCAGATCCAGGGCGGAGAGGACCTGGGCCAAAGTCAGCATCTTGAATTGGTCCTTCCACAAGAAGGTGCTCAGAGGGCAAAGAACTAAAATTGACTACGCCCTCCACCCCTTTAGGACGAAGAAATAGGATTAACACTTCTACCCTTTCTCCTTCCCTGCGACCTTCTCTATGGCCCCCTTCTCCAAAAGTCATTGAATCTCCAGTGTAACCTTTCTAAAAATCTACAATACCCAGCGACCTGATGTAATGGCGAGCCAGCCAGGCAGTTAAAAACAGATCCTGAAAAAACAGATGTTGCTCCTGCCAACCATGGGTGGGGAAATCAAAGCAGCTTAGCAGAATTTGCGTCAGGTGAAGAGGAACATTGCAGTCCAGGGTGGTGTACAAGATTCTCTGCCACAATTGTGCACCCTTGTGCTGTGAAAGGGCAAGCTGGCTAAGGCACAAGTAAAGAGGGCTGTCTCTGGCGGCAGGTGAGACTCTACAAGTATCTTCTGAACTTCTGCCTGGTAATGCGAGTGGCACTGCTGAGCCAAAGGTCAGACCCAAGGAGCATGCCACAACATGGTTGTCTTTGAAATGTTCCACTGTGGAATCAGCCTCTTCACTGAAAAGTCTGGAACCATAGAAGGGCATGTCCATCAGGAATGCTTGCACATCCCCAGAAAGTCCTGTGGCCCACATCTAGACATGCCACTGTAAAGCCATACTGTTGCCCATGGCAGCCCCGACACAATCCATTGAGCACAGGCCAGCTCTCAAAATGCATTTAGCTGCATCCTGTACAGTTTGTGCCTTCTGAGTAAAAGAGTTTCTAAATTCACTAGGGATTGCTGGCAAGATCTTACTGGTCATATCGCAGTGGCACTGTGCATAGTCTCAACAGGCAAACAAAGTTTAAGGAATACAAGGCAGCTGGCCGAAGGAAAGACTTTTTTTCCACAAATTTTGGTTTGATTCCAATCCAGGGCTGGCAGTGCATTAGAGAATGTGTTTGAATTCACTCCAATAGTTGGTGCTCAAACAACCAAGTTCTCTGGAGTTGGGAGCGAAGTCACAAAGGCTGGATCACCAAGGGAGGGCCTGTGGAGCCAAGCTACAGGGTGGCTTACAGGTGAAACTAAACATGGCTGTGACGAGGTTGCCATGAAACTTTCCGTCAGGGCCTCAATTAAGTGTAGTAAGAGTTTGGAGACCTCAGGACCAGGCTGAGAAAGGTCTATGAGAATGTTTGCCTTAGTTTCTACTGTAGGTAGCTGCAAGTTTGGCACTCTGGTGCACTATAGACAACTACTGCAAAGGTGGCGCTTATCTCGGTTAGGTGTCTCAGGGAAATTGTTACGTTTACTAGCATTCCCCAATCAGTATATCAAGTAGGGAGTAAATTATCCACCTCCTCATCGTGAAGCCCTTGAATGGTTACAGAACCTGATCGAACAAGAATTCCAGCCTTTGGTAGTATTAGAGTTGAGGGAGCAGTTGTGGAACCTCCAAGATTGGAGATGCGCCTTGGTGACATCATCCTGAGTAATTTCTACTGGCCAAGATTAATTAATGCATTCCACACATCACGTTTTTGCTTTCCTCAGTGCAAAGAGTCTGCCTACAGTTGGGTCTGGTGCTCACTATTCCACTAAAACTAAGCTGCACCCTACCGACAAGGCCCAAACAGGCCGATACCAATATGGGGCTGCTTGTGTTTGTTCAGAGGGGACCCAACCTGGAAGTTCAGGTTAGACAGATCCTATTTGAGTAGGACCAACCCAGCCCTTTTTGTATTTCTTGATTATCTCAGATTCGGTCTAGGTGCTGCTGAAATCTGAGCTGGGACGGTTGGAACTGACATGGTCTCTGGAATCAAAGTGTGGGCACGGGCCAGAGACATCAATGAGCTGGGTGAAGGCACCAAGGGGTCAGTTGGCACAGAAAAGAAGGCTGTCACTTCCAGAGGCAGTGCAAGGCCACAGCAGAGTCCGATGGTGCTGCTTACTGGGGTGCGTGACCAACCGCTATGAAATATTCCATGTCTAGTATGGCACCTGGGGATATTCAAAAGGTGAGAAATCGGCAATTTAAAGAATACAACCGAAAAGATGATTTTGCACCCATTCTGCACAATATCTAGTACCCACATTTCTTTCGTAATCGCCTGCTGTGCCAGGAGATGACCAGAAGTAGTCTTGTCCACTGGGGTGCTCGCTGGTGAGGAAGAATGATGGAGTCATTGCTTTGTTGGGACCTTTAGAGGTAATGGAAGGCTGTTGACCACCACTTTTTCCTCAAGAATATGTTTGTCTCTGAAAGGGCTGCTGCAGTATTTGCCCCAGCTGTTGTCTTTTCCAAAACGATAAGTGTGAGTGCTGTTTATGCTTGCTGAAAAATTATTTCTCTTCTGTAGCCTAAAAGACTGCAAAGTCTTGTCGTCTGATTACATTTTTTGGTCTGTTCATGTGCTTGAGGTCCAAAAATAGATTACTTGTTAACTGGTAACTCATTTTCTTGAGCTTGTGGGGTCAATGATGTCTATCTGAGCCAAGATAAACAACTTATACAGATCAATTCAAATCTCTGCATAAGCTAGATCAATAGGATCTCCTGTTTACCCAATGAGGCAAGAATGTAGTTGACATCCATGATTTAACTATTTTCATGCAGTAATTTTTTTTTGTGGAAGATATTCCATGAATTGGATCATTGAATACCAAAGAGAATGGTCAAAGTAGCTAGACAAAGCTCTAGAGCTAGCTGTTTTTACAGCACTTGCGGACGTCTGCAAATCTTCCTCCTGAAAGTATCCCATCTTCTGCTTCCCTTCCTTAGGCAGATCAAAAGAAGTGGAGCCAGCTGTGTTAAACTTCCCTTTTGCCATCACTACCACTGAAGAATTGGCTGATATCAACTCTTTTAGAAACATAGGATCACAGTCAAGAGGTTCTTAGCTTTTTCTCCAGATGTCTCTTCACTGTCCGAACAGAAAAAGGGGTTGTGAAGGTATCCATAATGAGATCCAGGAGGCTCAGGAACCACCTGAGCAGTTAGACAAACCTGAGGTCTTGTCTGAATTGTTTACAAAATGATGATGAGCTCACATCTACAGTGGTTGCCTAAAGACTGAATTTCTTGGAGCTCATTGACTGCAAGTAGATCATCAAACTATGAGCTTTCAGAGGTAAAGAATCCGGAGAATCTGGTGAATTAGGAGAAAACAGAGTTTAACTACTGAGGGGAAAATCTGTTCTAATTGTCTCCTTAGTCTGACCGACCCAGAATGGCAGAAGTTATGAAGTCAGCATTGAACTACATGCTCCGGCTCCTCTTCCCTGGATATCATGAGAGAAAACCTAGATGGTGATCATTTACTAGACCCCAACAATCAGTGGTGCTGTGAGCCCCCCGCCTTTGCACTTTAAGTGGGGGTTCCCACTGGCCCAGATGGCCTGATAAAATGGGTCTCATCAAACTGTTTATTCGTTGTATTACCCTCTTCTTTCTGTAGGTATGCAGACAAATCCTACTAAAATGCTCAAGGGCAGTGCAGAGGTGTGGTCTGCTATGTAAACAGGGAGATGAAGAAAGAAATTATGATAATATCAAAAAAGGGCGCAGAGCAGCAAATAGAGGGGGCGCAAGAGAGAAAGGAAAGAAAGATAGCAGAAACTGGAAAGAAGAAAGTGGAGAAACAAAGTAGGAAGAAATGGGTGATGGAAAAGTTGAAGGAAACGTGAAAAAGGGAAGGGTGGAAGAAAGGGTGGTTGAAAAAAGTGAATGAAGGAATGGTTTATGGAAGAAGAAAGTATGGATGGCCGGAGGGTCCAAGGACGCTTGAAAGGATGGATGGGTGAAAAGAATAATCTATGAAAGAGTGAAAGGATGAATGGATTGATGTGTGAACAGAATGGTAATTTGATGGATGGAATGGATGGATAGAAGAATGATGTTTGGAAGAATGGAAAAGATATGGTAGCTGGGTGGGTAAAAGGATGAATCTGTGAATAGATGGATTAAATGGTGAAAGGATGTACTGAAGAATTAAAGAATGGAAATATGGAAGAATGGAATGGTGGTAGGCTGAATGGATAGATGGCTATAAGGGTGAACCAAACTATTTTAGGAAGGGTCAGATTTACTTGTTTCACCCACTTAGTGTCATTAGAGGTTTTGTTCAAAGTGGGGGGCATTTTAAGTTTCTGGCTATCTCCTTGCCGACAACGCTCACCCAAAGGCTTGACATCATCTGGGAGAGACAGAAGAAAAGGCCTTGGAACCTTTGCAGAATGCTTCAGAGGTGGCTGAACTAACTGCAGAAAATTTGGTTCGAAAGCAAATGGGACCTCAGTTGACACAAAGCCCACCATGTCTGTTGGACCTGGGGGTGAATGTTAGAATTAGCCTTGTCCAGGTCTTCTGAATACACAATGGGACAATTTCTACAGAACAGGAAGAAATTCTGACAAATGAGGCACCTCCATACATCAAAATATCACTTGATGTCGACGCAGATCTCTCTGACTCTTTTGATGTAGGTACAAGTGTGTGTATGTGCCTCAGCATCAAATGTTTTGATTTCAACCAGAATCAGGATTTGCTGGTGATAAGTTGCTACCAGCTCACCTTCAGAAGTTGTGGAAGCGAGCTCCTGGGAAGAGGAGAGGCTGGAATTCTGGTCTTTCCTTTTTGAAGCAGAAGTGGACACAACAGTGAAGTTCTATGCCCAATTCCCACTTCTTGTCCCTGAGGTGAACACCTTCCATGTTTCTCAGCCTCCTATACAATATCTTTTTACAAATCTCAGTCCTTATTGGAGTACGTCAGAAGAAACCACGAAGACATAGTGGTTCTCATTCTGCAATATCTTCTCTCAAGAGGCTGGGCATTTATCAAAACGAGATGGCATAGTGGTCAAAAACAACTAGGGAGGTCAAACACATCAGAAAATCAGGCAAAAAACGTTTTTCTAAGAAAAAGTTGTTAAGTTGAAGGTTACTTCTTTAGATGTCAAATAAAGGCAACCTCAAATATTTGACATTAGTAGAGGAAAATAGCGGTTTGTGTTCAGGGTCTTCCTCATAAAGCAGAAAAAAACAAAACGCCTGAATGACAACCTGCTGGGCATGAGGGGATAAGTGTAATCTTCCAAGTTTCTTAAAGAAGCAGGGTTGAATGTTACTATGCATATTGTTTGGATGGGAGCCATCTCCTGATTTTATTTTATGTGGTCTACTGTATTTTAAATGGTAATTCTCAGCCAAACGTGCCGCTGATTTAATATGTCGGCTAATTGAACAAAAAACAGTAAATGTTACTTTTTTTTTAATCAGGTTTCCATTTATTGGATTGGTTTGAGAAACCTGAAAATGTATTGTAATTCATGGCCTGAGGTCTTGCACATGCAATAAGATAGTCTACCTTTTATTAATTCAGGGGAAATTCTCTTAAAGAACAAGCATATAGAGAAGCTGCAACCCATTTCTCAATAAGATCGATTATAAACTGGCAAGTTTCAAAATTGCCAGGAGCATTAACGCATAACACATTAAGCGTTTTTGTCGCCTACAAAAAGCATAGTCAGGAGAGAATGAAGTCAAACCATTGATTCATCGACGTATGACTGCTACCTTTGTTTACGGAGGCAGATGCAAATCAATTAAAGGATGCTTTAACCTAAGAAGTTATTGATTTCTAATGTGCGAGTATCCACATTTTCCTCAATGGCAGCTTCCCACAAAATGGCAATTTTACTTGCAGAATTGACTCCCTTCCACTTTACTATGCTTAGTCTCCATTTTTTTCACTTGGTTTAACCCTCACTTTAATTTTTCTGATTTCATCTGCATATGTCGTCATTGTTACTTTACTTCGTTTCTTGCCTCTTCACTAACTTCTTCCTTTAATGATGCTCCCTCCTTTATTACTTATTACCAGGATTACATGAATAAACTACTGCATCACAGGTACACTTTACGGGGCACACCAAGGCTTTAACAAGAGAATGGGAGATGACTGGGAATAACTCGCATATGAGCCCATCTTTCGGCCTAAGATGAGCCCAGTCCCCAACACTGGGCAGAGCTACCAGCAAAGGTTGCTTAGAGCAGTCGCACACTGACAAGAACCCAGGTAACGACACATGCACTCGGAGAACTCTGAGATCCAAGCTCAATATGTAAACCCAGTCATCTTCCATGACTGATTTTATAAACCTAGTCATTTGTGGCCTATAGGGGTTCACCCATAGTGTTTCAGTGGCAACAGGGAGACAGAATTGCCTCCTAGGGGGTACCCTATATGCATGATACTCAGTCTGCTCGCTGCTGTGTTTTGGAATTTTTGTATGCTTAGCCTTGGAGAGTGCAGACTCTTCCACTGGTTGCCAACACAGTGTTGTATAAAATGCCTAACCAAAAATCATCACAAAGGAGGGCATAGTGTTCAAAGGAAAATGGACATATCATGCAAGTTGCCTTTATCTTCGGGTGCAAATTGGTTAAAATACCTGGGATGCTAACGTAGATAAATTGTGGTGGGTGGAGTTAATGGTTAGGGGTGGGGATGTCATTTCATATGTGACAAGTTTATGCCATGTAGGCCAAGAATTCATAAGTCAGCAAGAAACTGACATCAGACTCTGAATTAAATTGCAATGTTACTGCACACATCAGTGGGTCTCAGCCCCTTGAAATGATCCGTCGGTGCTAAACTGTACATAAATGTGACATTTTCCTTCCTCAACTAAACATCCCACCATGCATACACATGGCATTTATTCACTTGGCATCAGCACAGCTATCAACAGTGCTGTAAAATGCAGTGGTAGAGGGCACAAGTACAGCCTTTTTATTTATTTTTAAACTACCAAACCAGGTGATGAAGGCCCATTTAATTTCTTGCATGATGACCAATGGCAACCTTGCTACTCCAGTATCCCTCAGGCTCAACTGTCCCAAGCACAGTGAGATCTAATAAGGCAGCGACAGATATGAAGACAATGCTTGTAAGTAAGCAGATTTATTATCACTTGTATTCTTTAGGGGTCATCCACAGCCCCCTTTAAAAGAAGAGCGACACTGTGGCACAGTGAGAGAATGGCGCACGGGTAGCTTTCTGTTTTCAGGGTTCATACATAATTCATTTCGGTGTCGGTTTTCCAGAAAAATCAGACTTTTTTTTTCAACATACTTTTTTGCCGCAAAACATTTCAGGGCGACGTTTTATCAGTGCTTACATAGATATTTACTTTTATTACAGTTTAATTGCTGTCAACTTTGCATGAAATGCATAGCGTACATGGGTTGAAATATTTCACAACATAATATGGAAATATTATATACCATTGCATTTAAGTAGAGATACAAGAACGCACATTCAAGTTGGTTTTAGAACGTTGTTCTTGGTACTGTGGTATTTTAATTTCTACAAATCAAATGTATTACTGTTAAAGAAAGGTGAAGACAGCAGAGCAAATATCGATTGCCTCCTATTCAGCAGCCCTTCCTCATTTTTAGCACTATATCCGGATTTAAAAAAGAATCTTCTTACATATACGTACATTGCCAACAACTTTGTCAATGGGAGGGAAGCAACCTTTGAGTCTCCTGTGTGGCTCTGGAAAGCGTGTCCCCTTCCTCAGTCGTTTCGCCTGTTTACACTGTCAGTGATTTTAGTTTGCCCTCTTACCCTCTGTGAGCTCGATAACCATGTAAGGTCTCTGCGGGCCTTCCCTGTTACAAGGACTGAGGACCCAAACCAGTGTTCTGAAATCTAGGTGGGCACCAAGATTGCATTCAAATTCAAAGGAGTGACTGCTGTCCACCCTAACTGGACTTAGCAGGACAAGCAGCGGACGCAGCGTACTCTCAGGAAGATATGCTTACTGATCTCCATTGTCTACAAGGTTCTGCCAATATCTCTTAATAATGGGCATTCTGTTTCATCAGTGTAAGACAGGAGTGAAAGATGCGTATACAATGTGTGTTTGGTGCGGGATGAGTTTGGAGCCTGGATGCATGTCTGATGGAGTGCAGGGGAGTGTCCATTTTTGGCTTGTTCTGTGTGTGTGGCAATATAACTGGCAGAAGGCTGTGGGATGGGATGTGCTACATGTAATTGCCGTAGGGGCATATATTTGATATGTATTCTGTATGTGAATCGTTGACAGACTATGGAGAACCACCGTGCGGATTGTTATATGTATGCTATTTCATATTCTGCACAGTATCGACACGACTGATGGCCATCATTGCTGTATACTGTCATGTATTAATGTTATGCTGTAAAAGATTTCAATAACAAATAATTTTAAAAAGTGTATATATATATATATATATATATATATAGCTATGTACATGGCTGTCAAGGTCTACTGACTTGGAAGCCTACACCTTAGCATCCCATCCTTTCCTCTAGTGTCCTGCTTGTGAGGGTTAGAGTGCCCTGTAAAAGGGGTGGGGGAATTCACATTCTTCCCTATGAAGCTGGCTGCAGTTCCTTTGCCAGAGTGCTCACAGGTCCACCTCTCCTTACCTGATCTACCTTCACAAAGGAGGTGGCATGCTGTCTTGGCCCAATGAATATCTGTTCTCGATTCAACAGCTCAGGAGGGGCTTGTGTTGATCATGCCCGACATGGGCTAATCATGCACTTACCATGTAGTATTTGATTGAAACAGTCCTCCAAAATGTTGAACAATGCAAGAAAGCTAATTTGTCATTCTTGGGCATAAATAAAGGCAAAATCTGATCAGTATTTTATTCCAGGAACGCTATTAACCAAGGAAAAACTGTACACCAGTGCAGATGAGAAAATACCAAATTCCAAGGATAGAGTCTGGGTGACTGCTGTCCTCCTGCAGAATCAGGGACTAAGTCTGTCAAGAACACAGCTGCAAGTGCTACTGGAGTATTTTCACAAGAGAAGTTGTCTGCCTGCTGTCAGACGAGTTGCCGGATTGCACTCTGTAAACAAAAAACAAGTCTGGAATGAGATGTTTATTAGCCCTGCTGCAGGAGGACCTTTTGACTCGAGTCATAAATTCCTACTTGAAAGAGCTCTGGAATAGATCCCCAGTTTATGAAACCAAGTCCTTTAAACCCTTGTTTACTAGTACCATGAATACTACTACTAATAATAATGAGAACTCCTGTTCGGGTATCAGCTCCATACAGCTAGCCAGACCTAGTGCTTCCAATCCATTACATATACATAGCCCCTTGCTCATGACTTGTTTTGTTGTCTGTCTCATTTCCTTGCTCCAGATTTGATGACTTTCCACAATATACTTGCGTTTGTCCAGCTGAAAAGAATTTAGGACTCGCAATGTGCTGATTGGATGAGATATCCTTCCACTGCTGATATCAGGCTTTGCTGTAACTATTTTCTGTCCATGGCTCTCCATGTACCACGTCCTGCCCATTCCAATCTCTTCCCTCTACTTTTTTGGACTATTTCATGATGGCGGCCCATTTGTGTGCCTGCATTGTAGGCACCTTTGGGAAGTTTTATTTTAACATATCTCATTCAAAGATGGCCACCATGGAATTATGTGTAACTACAGCGACCATCTTTAACAGGATTTATTAAAATAATCAAAAACGCATTCAAATATGACTGCAGTGAATGCACACACATTCGCTAAGGATATTAAGCAAAAACAGCAGTGGCAAAGCCAATAGGTTTCACTGCCAAGACTAAGTGACTTTTACAATGCTTCTTTACATAGAACACCAATCCACACTTGTCATTTTCTAAGTGCTGCAGATAACAGGAATTATTATTACAAAAATCAATTATAATCAATTTACCAAACAACAGAAGGATGGAAGGCTGTGATGGCTTTGCTTGGAATCAAATTTGTGAACTGCATTTGAAGAGACAAGCCTATACCTTACCGAACTGTTAGGTTGATTCAGTGTTTTCTCATATTTTTATGCATCACGTTATTGAGCTGGAGCTTTGTTCCATCAAGTTTTTGACTGTGCTAAAGAGCAATTGATTGTTTCCCATTAGTATTACTTATATCTAACAGTATCATCATAAGGGAACTTTAACAAAGATACAACTTTATTTCATTATTTGTACCTAAACTGTTCCCAAGTGAAACCTGGGCTGTACACCTCCGAAAGAATTTGGAGAAAATCAGATTGAAAGGGCAGGTGATTTTTTGGGTGCAACATTTGCAGATGGCATTAATATCAGCTCATTAATATTGTGTTGCTAAGAATAAGGAATCAAATCTTCTGAAGGTAATTACTGGCAATATTTAAGTGAGACTTTTGTTGCAATAAAAACAAGCAAATCAGCTCTTAAAAATTAAAATGTACATACAGACCTCTTACCTGAGTTTAAAGCACAAGTCAAATCCTTTTGCATTGTTTAGCAACATCAGCAACTAAACCTGGGAGGAGCTTTGTACCCAATACACCCCTGCTCCATTGTGAAAAGGATAGGAGTCACTCAGGATCCGTCTTATCCTTGGGTCCCTTTGGCCGCCAGGACCCCCCTTCAACTTGTGAGACTCTTCATCTTCTCCCAGGGGATGGAGGAAAGTACAAAGCATATAAACTAAGTGGCAATTCCTCTCCCATTTATTATATTTGCCATGCCCAAATTCATCTACCTCTCTGGTGGTCGTAAGGCATGGCTAAAACACACAGCTGCACCGCTGCTCTCCTGTACACAAGTACAACCAGTGTCCACATTACTCTTCCAATGTGCTAATTTCCACTTTAGCCTGGATGGTATTGCTCCACCACAATTGGTGCACATCTTCGGCCCTTATGCTCAACTCCTACTCATACACATCTCCACTTCTACACCTCTACACACTATTCTTCTTACTTTAGACCAAGGATGATTGCCTTATGGCATTTCAGCACTATTTCCTTCATATGCAACGCCTGGTACATGCAGACTCATGACCATTTAAACATCTCTAGCTACAACTGAAACATAATCTTCTGTTTCATATCCACTCTAACCAACTCTCTCACCACACACACATTACGCGTCTGAAGGTGCGGAAAAAATGCTTTGTGATCAGATTAGTGACCGTAATATGCTGTGTAATGACAATAAAGGGCATTCCCCCTCTAAAAAAAATGTACCAGAGGACCTAATCTCCTGACTCTTAATAACTTTTTACTCGCTTTAAAAAAAAAAAATTGTCGCTGTGCCCATCCGCCCCTGGATTGTGCCCGTCCTCCTGGCCGGAAATTGCAGAATCTTAGTTACCCACGAGAAGCCCTATTAGCACTAAGACCTGTGGTAAGTTGCCCGTGCAGATTAAGTCTAATGCCTCTTTCCTGATCACACTCTACCTTCCCTGCTGTAATCATTCCAAGCGCTCATGTCCAAAATTTGTAAGAAACATAGCTCATATAGTGTTACCTGACCAGCAGAACAGGAAAAACACCAGCCAAACACACACAAATATTATATGCAAGCTTTTGAACATTAGGTCCCTCGTGAAGCACCACCAAGAGTTTTCTGACCTAGTGCAGGCACAATACGCAGATATAGTGTTCGTAACCGAAACATGGGCAAACAAACTCTGGCCCAGAAATTGTTGCTGCCACCCCACCAGGATTTGCCATCCATAGGCTTGATAGGCAATTTAAAAAGGGAGAGGGACTGGCTGTTTTTTATCATAATAATTTTAAAGCTACTTTTGAGCCACTAACAACTCTTAGCTTTGAGGCCCTAGCATTTTTGGTGCAACCGCCCAACATGCAGCCATTCAAGGGCCTGCTAATCTACCACCCACCGGGACCTAGATGTGGTTTCGTAGATGAGCTTAGCACAACTCTTGAATCATCTAATCTTAATTCCAACTCCTCAGTGCTAGGTGATTTTAAATTCCATCTAGAAAACTAGGCGGATTCAGACTCTATAAGGCTGATCGACGCCATGAATGCGTTCGGATTAGCCTTAATTTCCAGAGGCCCAATGCATAGGGCTGGACATATGCAAGATGGGCTTTTTTCCGATCTTTCATCCATCAACATAGTACCATCTCTTCCTCTTATCTGGTCCGACCATTGGGCAGTCAATTGGCAGGTTAAGACCCCAAAAATCTCTATATACAGAGACGTAGTGCAAAAAACCCCAAGTAGAGCCTGGCATACAATACAGCTGGCCGAATTGGCAGCCATCTTTACAACTTCATCCTGGCAACCTGCTGACAATCTGTAACAGAACGCCGAAAATTTCTCGCTCTGGCTAAATACAGCTTTAGATATCTTAGCTCTGGTCAAACTAAAAACCTTGACTAAGAAAGTCTCCCAGCCATGGTATATGAGACCCTTAGGACATCAAGGCAGGACTGCCGAAGGCAAGAACAGAAGTGGAGGAAAAACTATGAGGTCAAAGAGAGAACTATCTATAAAAACAAACTAGCCGAACATAAAAAATATATTGTAGCTGCTAAAACCTCCTACTACTATGAGCAGATAAAAATAGCATGCGATGCAAATAAAACTCTTTCAAGTAATAAAAAAATTGGCAGTACCAGCCAGCTCCAATCCAGCAGTAATTAATCAAAAATGTTGTGATGCTCTGGCCGATTTCTTTCAAGAAAAGGTAGCCAACATCTTTAACAAATTTGCCGCAGGAAGGACAGCCTCACAACCGGAGGAGCAATCCCTAAATATGGTATCAGGTCTAGCCAGATTCTCTACCATTAAGGTTCCTCTTGAAAAACAACTCCTGAATCTAATCCCACTAATCAAATCTGGCTCCCCGCAAGACCCTTGCCCTCCAAAAATATTTCATCTGATTCCAGCACAAGTGGCACAATATCGGGGGCAAATTGTCTATACAGTGTTTGGGGGGGGGGGGGTTTTCCCTGCACACTGGAAATCTGCCTCAATCCTGCCTCTGCTAAAAAAAGGATAATCTTAATGTGTTGGACGCAAACAACTATCGCGCCATATCTAGGATTCCCTTTGCCGCTAAGTTGATTGAGAAAGTAATGAACAAATAGGTATCAGAGTACATTAAAGAAAAGTGTTTACCGGATGATACCCAACACAGGTTTAGGAAAAACCACAGCACAGAAACCAACTTGCTGGTGGCCACTGAAGAGATTTGTGAAACGCTGTACGGGGGGGGGGGGGGAGATGGGGGTTGCAGGGGTGGTGGGGGGGGAAGATGGGGGGATGCAGGGGGGAGCGGCTCTGATTTTGCTGGACCTCTCCGATATTCTTGCAATCATCTAAGGTGAAGTCTCATTATGATCAGAGTTCTTAATGTCACAGACTATCCCTCAAGGAGGATAGTTCTGCACTGAAAAACAGTTAAACTCTCTTCCAGAAGAAATACTGTTTCTGTCCACACTGCTACTTAAAAATGCAACCTTTTAAAGGTATAAGAGACATCTCCCAATTAACAGACAGTCCCAGATAAAGTGGAGTGTAATCTGCATTCTGGAAGATTGCATCGCTCTTCACAGTTGTTTAACCGGATGAGTAAATTATTTTCATGAAGTTAGACCAAAATGCCTTTCTTCCAGAGTTCAGCAGCTACTACTGGCATCCACTTGGACTTTCCGGGCAGACTTCAGGCCGGGAAGCAGGGGGGGGGAGAGGGAATGGATAATTTCAGTTCTAACTTGGATTTGCAGATGGTTTTAATGTGAACACTTGTATTAAAATTGTAATGCAGTACAGAAGAAGGCATGTGCAAAGTCTACTTATCCAGATTTTCTGAAGAGGGACAACAACCTGTTGCAGAATCTGCATCCACAGTATTTCCTTTTTTGAACATTTTAACACATTTTACATCCAGATCAGGTATTAAGCATGCAACAGGGCATTCCTTGTGTGTCACTAAGAACATAGAGTACAGTCTACATTTACTATACAAATCAGGATTTTTTCCCCCCCAATACCTTCTTGTTTACTGCAGAGGAACCTTCTTGTTATCTCTGCTGAAATGGTGGTTTAACCATTGCAAAACAGATTTTATTGGACCTTGACAAGATTTGAAAGCAAAATATTAGATGTGATCTTCAGCCAAGCCAGGAGAAGTTGAATACTATGCCTTCCACAAAGTTGCAGAACAGTGAATGCAGTAATATGATATGAAGGGTGTGTCCAAGTGCAGGCAGGACCTCTTCATCTTTCAGAGGATGATGTTGACACTGGATGTTTCTACTGTAGTTCAATGGGCTTAGCACTCTTAAAAACGTTCTGGTATTGCGCTCAAATGTATGGGAAGGCTTACTTAGTGACTTCTTCCACCCTAAGCAATAGTCTTCAATGCAATTGTCTTTGTCTTTATATGGGTGATTTTATAATTGTGTTACATCCAAAATTGATGTAGCTTAAAAACAGTAAACAAGTGGTTCCTTAGCTATTCTGCCCGCTTCTGGGAACTTAACAAAACATACAAGTCTTTGAAGCGAAGCGCCATACTCCACATCCCTGACCACTAGAAAATTCAAGCCTGCCAATATCTTATACGTTATATGATAAAATTTGACTTTTAGTGAACACTTGAAGGGCCTGTAACTACTTCAAGTACCTTAGGTTTGTACTCGCTGTAAAAATATTGACTGGTTTCATATTTTATTAAAACGAGACCAATCATATCTGTTTAGCAAAGCTTTGAAATTTGCTGTTCTCAAGGGTGAGGTATTAGGGCACAGACCTTTATCCAAACCTTGATGATCCTCTTACAACTCCAGTGATCATGAAGTAAAGGTGTCAAATAAGTAAGAAGCTAACCTCGGGCCTATATATGTTAATAAGTCTAAATCTACAGTGTTCTCGGCAGGTAGCTGCTCACAAAACTTCGGTTTGGCGTTGGGATTACAGATTGCCTCAGGTGGGTTTAAATACCTGGGTGCTTTTGTGTACCCCGATGTGGCACTGGCGTGGTTCCGTAACTTGGAGCCTGTTTTGACTCGCTTGAGCGAGGACGATCGGGGCTGGTCAGTTTTGCTGCTGTCCCAGACTGGTAGGTTGGCAGTTTTTAAAATGGTTTTGTTCCCCCGGTTTTTTGTACCAGCTGAAGAATTCTCCGTATGACGCTCCCCGGAAATGATTCCGAAAACTGAATTCCAATCTTAACAGCTACCTCTGGGACGCTGGACCCACCCCCTGCATTGCCCTCAGTAAATGCTTTTACTCAACTTATTGTGGTAGCATTGCTGCAGAAGCCATTAAGTCCTATTATCGTGCGTCGAATTTGCTGATCATCAATGACTGGTGGTAGGACCTCCAGGACGACCCCGCCTTTGAGTTCGGTGGTTGGGCGATGGAGGACACCCCTCTTGTTTTGTATCTATACGACGGGGCAGTGTCAGTGGTTTTCCTCCGGTGACTAGGGTGGTCCTGAATTAGTGGAGACTTACTCTTCATCAGATGGGATGGCAGGGGGAGGCCGACTGAGTGGACCCCGTTCTGGCAAGGCCGCCTGCTTTTGCAGGTGGCCACGCTGGAAGGCTTTCAGAAGTGGGACCTCAGGGATCTCTACCCTGCAGGTGGAGTATCAGCTCCATCGTAGTCAGTTCCACCGTTGCCTTCAACTCCACCGTTGCCTTCAACTTCACCATGCGCTGAACCCATACATTGTGGCCCTTTATTATTTCCCTGAATTTAACCCTTTAGATGGTAAACTTATTATGGGAGACCTGTGAGACAACAAAATTGCACATATATATCAGACACTTATTTCCAACCGCCCAGATGCATTCATTGATCTTGGGGGGCGGGGTGGGGGGGACGACGTGGTCGTGGGAGGCTGATGTAAAGGTACTGGAGAACGAGGCTCTGGGGTGCCTTGAGAGGCGCCAATTGCAGCAAGATTTAAGCTGAATCAGCTTAAATATCTCCATAGGGTGTATTTTACATGCCATCTACTTTGGTGGATGGGGGTGATTGCCTCCCCGACTTGCCTCGGCCGTGGCGCAGAGGATGGCATGCTTTTACATACAGTATGGGGTTACCCTGCACTGGACCGGTTCTGGCGTGGGGTGACGTCTTGCCTGGGCACAGTCTTGTCCTAGTCAGTTCAGATGGACCCGAAACTTATTCTCCTCCATATCACTGATACTCTGGGTGGTAACAGATACAAGTTGTCACTACTGTTTCTGAGACTGACTCTGATGAAACAGAATATAGCAAAGAAGTGGGAAGCTGCAGCCCCCACCCCCCATCCCATGCTGTATGGAAGAAAGGGATGGACCAACTTGGGGATTGGAGGTGGCAGTACACAAGGCAAGGGGTTGTCCGCAGAAACACCCCAAGACGTGGCAGGAGCGGGCTGTTTATAGAGGCACTGAGTTGGAACCTGTCCGTTCTCTCCGACAACTGGTGAATGATGAAATTCGAACGTTCATGGGATATGAAGGGGTTGAAAGGAAGCGGAACTAGTTTTCAGATTATCAGACTTGTTCTGTAACTTATTGTTGTAATGTGGTTGGGGCGGGGTTAAGTGAGCAGGCATTTGCTTTTGTTTATGCCTTTTTTCTCTCTTATATTTCTGTTCTTTATATGTAGGCCCTCTGGGCCATGTTCATAATTCAAAAACAATAAAATAGGTTTAAAAAAAAAAAAAGTAAGACGCTGTTGTACAGCAAAAACCACAGGGGAATATGAAGGTTCTTGACTCCGAAGGCATTTTGACTATGAGGCAGTGGCACAAAGTAGAAGTGGTCTTGAAAGTGATTTGCATAGTAGGTTCAAGAAGACCAGGTACCAAATGGACATTGTTCTTCAGTAACATGGCAGGTTTATGGAGCAAAAGTAAAATTATATATTACATTTTCTGCTTTCCTGTTGATCTGAGCAAATCCGTTCCTTGTAGTGGGCAAAGAACGATGGATATTTTAGCAACGAAAAAAACAATATCTTCACAGAATGAAATGCATTACTTTACCCAAATGTTTTACATTTCCAAACTATGTACAAAACTGTATTTGAAAGAGAGTGCTCTCTAGGCAGGTAATCAACGATTGTTTTCAGTTAAAGTTCACAACCGAGTGGGTCTTTGTTCAAAATCTCCTAGTAAGAAGAAATGGGGGAGAAAACCTGACCACCAAGGCCTTTGATATTGGCAAGGTTATTGTAATTAGGATGAGAGGAAAAAGAAGGATCTTAAATCTTTGAATGGAATCATGAAAGAAATGTTCAAAAATGATCAGTATGTACAATAATAAAACAATGATGGGATTTTCTTGTCAGCTTCTAAATATAGGTCTGTAAAAAAATATATATATTCAAAACAATCTGCTTAAGAAACTGATTCATTCCTCTGGTCCATTTAGGAGTGTGGATTTAATAAACACCTATGGTAGCCCACCCATAAAACACTTACGTATTGCTCAGTTGTTGAAATGTACTTATTTATTTTAATGGCTGCTCTTACAAACCATACCCTTTATGTTTTTGCCATCTGAACAGCGTTTCTCTAAGCACCAAATCCAGTGAACTGCATAACATCATTAATTCTGGCATCAGGACGAAATTGATTTGCAATGCTATAGTCACATTGTAACTAGATCATTTATAAAATATATTAGGGCCCGAATACATGACTAAGTAAACAATCTAGAACTTTAATCAAATTTTGCCTTAGGTTTTACTCACATTGCTGTATTTTTTATGATTCGTCCTTGGTCCATTTTTTGCCCAATTCCATGCACAACAAAAACAATGTGTGTTGTTTGAGGCGGTTTGTCCTCCAATGTAGCCTCTTCCACATATCCTCTATGAAGCCTAGTTCCACTGCTAGAAGCTGTAAAAACAAACATTTTACTATTATATTTTTAAAATAAAAGTGACCCACTAAACCCACTAATAGTAGAAACCTGATCTACGACATATCACAGGACTTCGGTAAAAGTTGGATTTTTAAGCCAGACCTCCTCTGAAGTGATGTGAAAGACAAAAACTATTACACAACACATTACTTCAAGTTATTGTTGATAAGGGGGACTCCAAAAACAGCACTATCATAGGTGTACTTTTTCACACACGCCTACTATTTGCGGACTTTTTATTTAATAAATCAAGATAAAATGGTTAAGACAACATGAAGGTCAAAAATATCTTAAGAGGTCTTATATGCCAACCCATAGAATCTTAGAAGTGTGTACTTAAGGAAGGTTTACCTTCTTTTTTTGAGTAATTCCTTTTGTAAAATTTCATAGCTTTTTAATTTCTCAATGTAATCTGTAGCATCTCTTCGTGTCATTTGTAAACACTGAGTCAATCTTTTTCTTCTAATAACCACTTTTAAGGGTTCACAAGCTCGTAATAAAATGTACCTGGTGTGGGATAGTGAAAAAGGTTTACATTAACTCTGTGGGAACCAGATGTTCAGATTTAAATTCCCAATATGCATCTTTTGGAGATCCTACTACAGCAAAAGAAATATTTGCACCAGTTTTCATAATTTTTGGTGTTTGGTTTTACCTACAATTCTGAAAGTGATTTTTAGAGCTGTTTGTACACAGGTTGCACTCTAGCTACCTGAATATTGCAATAAGGGGTTTGGTTGAAAAGATTATAAAATGCCGATACACTGCTGTGTCTTGCCTTTCTTTTGTTGCTGACCCTCCAAATTCTGAGAAGACCAGGATTTTAAAGACCATATTATTCCTAAAATCTAATGCCTTTCCTATGGTGATAGACATCTTCACATGCTTGGAAAGATGCACGTCTATTGTATTTTTTGTAGGAAAGTTTTATACCATGAAGACACGATTTGGCTATCAGCAATTTTGCAACACAACCTTTCTATTTTGTCTGTCCGGAGATCGCATATCACTGTGCGATTTCATAAATTCATATGGTTTTATCTATATCATAGCTCAAGGTACCTTTTATCATAAGAAGGAATTCTCTGTTGCTTATATGGGTCCTTGCAACATACTGGCAATTACACAGTTGCAGTGAAACTCAGATCCAATTTTGAGAGAAAATTTATGGTGTGCCATTAAAGTTTCCATGTTGCTGTGGAATTTTATATAGGATTAATATGGCTGTTTTTCCTTTAGCTTCACTACTCTCCTGGCAGGATTAATATCTACCATGAAAGTAAGTTTCCACTTTAGGTACTCAATGACTGATAAATGTACAAATAAATGCAAACAGTGAAGATACTAAACACACCAGCTCCATGTTTTTCTCCCAAAAAAGATATGTTGTGGAAAAAAAAGTTTCTGATTTTTGTTAGAATACAGACACCTGCACCCTTATGAGGGATTGCTACTGTACAAAAGATTCAAATCTGTGACAGTGTTAAACCCTCAGTTGTAAATAATTGGTACAGCATGGTTTGATAGTATGGTTTATTGGAAGCAGTGCGTGTTGTGTGTGAAGTTCAGAAGCATGTTCCACTTGTGATGTGACAAACTTGTATCTACACTTAGAGGTGAAGTGATGTAAAAGGGTGCAAGACAAATTAGGCACATGGTCTGCATCCTCTGAGAGAAGCCCAAATGTGGAAATGCACAGTGTCCACAGAGATTAGAAGGCTCCGTTGATAACTTCATTTTATTGGGAAAAAAGGGAGTGGTAGAGTCCAAAATTAGTACAAGGTTCATAATTTCCATCAAGGGATTATAGGGGACCAGTTTGTGCCGCCAGAGAGTAGTCAAAAGAAAATTGGGCAACCACATATTCCTTCAGGAAGCGGAGTATTGACTCATAAACCTAACAAAGTGTTCCTGAAGGAGTCACTTATTCTCCTACTCTGTAGGTTGGTACGTTAATCCAACCCTTTTCCAATTAAAGGAATGAGAAATAATACGGATAATAATGAGGCGTACCAACATAAATTAATTCTAATAAATCACAAAAATGTTTACTTGAACCAATAAAGCATAAATAACCAAGGGTTATATGTTACAAAACCAATCACCCGTCACAATGGCCATATAGGGGATTTTTGTACAAAATGATCAATGTGGAACTGTATATCCACCTAACATGATGTGCACATACAACAAGAAGTCCATTCTCATTTAAAGTTAGATGCACATATAGTCTTTTTTATTTTAGGTTAGTGAGGATGATCTGATGATGTTTCGGCCCCCAGAGGCGAAATAGTTTATGAGATCATTAGGACACAAAGATGAAAACAGCAACTTAATGGCACAAAACCCAAGAATTATGATGAACTAAAACAGAAACAAAGAAAAGATGTAAAATTCCTGGTACGCCACAGAGAGAGTGTGGACCACTTACCCACAAAGTGCCAAACAACCAAAAGTCACGACTGCATGAGACCCAGAGAATGGAATATGTAAATCCACCACAACGGTGTCTGCGAGACTCCTACTTAAGTGAAAACATCAACGAAAGTGCAGACACATCAAACCACCAAGTGACATTAGAAACAAGGACAAGTCATATCGATGGAAACGCTTATCAAAACCAAAGAGACCTATTAAATTAAATATTACCCTAGTGCAGAACCATCACCAAAAATAATGCTTATCAAACTCCGTCACCAAAGACTAGATCTATCAAGAATTCTTCCATCCTTTAAATCCATCTATGAAGGATTGCAAGCGTATTAGAAACTTAAAGCGAAAGCTAGAGGAAACACCATCAGTTAAACCCAAATAATCTTACTTGCACATTAAACAAGCATTTGGCATAGCCAATAGGTCTCGCCTTTGGGACCTTATAAGTGTTTAGGTAGATCTATTGGCTTTGCCAATGTTTGTAAGCTATGTTATAGAGAAGTTAAGTATTAAAATGGTTAATAAGCTGTCATTGAATCCGGCACTATTTTATTTTGAGAGGGAAAGTACCAGCTCTTCTCAAGAGTGAATTGATATTTTTAATTGGAGAGTACCGGCACTTCTCAGAAACGAGCAGGTACCCTGTTACAGAGTACCTGCACTACTATTTTTCCACTTCAAGCACTGGAGATACCAAGTCATTAATTTGCGGGGGAGGAACGAAGTCTCACTTCACGAATACTTCAAAAGAAAGATAGCACGTCACAAGACAACACATCAGACACTGATCTCCCGATCCAAGGAGTGACATCACAAACGAGTGAGGGTCGGGGGTGAAGTAGCCTCGCGTCATCTCAAGCTCCAGAGGAACACGAGTAGGCGGGGACCCTGGCGGCGGAGGGTGCACCCAATAAGGGAGAAAGATAGCACGTCACGAGACAACACATCAGACACTGATCTCCCGATCCAAGGAGTGACATCACAAACGAGTGAGGGTCTGGGGTGAAGTAGCCTCGCGTCATCTCAAGCTCCAGAGGAACACGAGTAGGCGGGGACCCTGGCGGCGGAGGGTGCACCCAGTAAGGGAGAGAGAGCCGAGGCTCGGCGCCAGCGTCTCGAACAAGGAGCCAGAATGGGGCAGAGTGACAGAGTGCCAGCTCCGTTTTTATGAACTTCCGAGGCTTGATATTAAACAGCCGAGGGCCCGTAAAACTGAGAAACTGCCTCTGTAACCTTGTTGTTTGTCAGTCAGAGCAATGCGCGCGCGGCGCAGGGGCCCTCCTCTCCACAGGATGCTGGAGGCCCCTAGGGGACGGGAGGAAATATATATAATTTGGTGCCCCAGGCTCCGTGCAGGTCAGATATATATACACCATGAACACGCAAATAATAAGTACACAGGGCCTGGAACAAGCGCCGAGTGCCTTCCAAGCTATTTCCCCCAGGAACACTTTATGCCATGTCTTAATCCCCTGCCTCGGCTGGGCACATCTGTGTGGTATCCTGTTCCGGGGCGAGAAGATTCGGATTGGGTGACAAGGAAAGCCTAATTTACTGAAAAGTCACAGATGGTCAAAGAGCAGCATAGAAGGGAAGGTGATGGTGGAGGCCAAGGTGTGGGGGTGGCGAGGGGGGGGGAGTTGGGATGAAGGGGTGTGTGGTGGTGGGTGTAGTATAGTGAGAAGGCCTGTTCTTTCGAGGTATGTCTCAATCGTTTTAGGATTTTATAAGGTGTTTTTTATTCATGGATCTCACACCACAGGAACAAGCCGCAAAGTCTCACTTGTTTTCACGCTTGCAATTTCCATTTCTCACTCGTTCTGGAACTTGTCAGCCAAAGCGGAAAGCAGGGTGGGGGAGAGAATGGGGAATGAGAAAGGAGCGGAACCATGCAGAAGGGAAAGTAGGCGACAAAAGGAGAAAGTACATGGATGGGAACCGGAAGTGAGGAAGTGTCAAGAAGGAGTGTGATTGGGAGAAAGGTGAGGAGAAATAGAAGTATAGAGGACGGCAGGAAAACGTGGAGAAAGAACGAGCAAAGAAGACGAGGCAAGATAGGAAGAGTTCGAGAGAGAGGGGAATGAGACAGCACATGGAGAAGAGGAGTGAGCGAGACCAACATACACCGGTAAAATGGAGATTGAGGGAGAAACATCTGAGTGAAAGAGATAGGGAGTGAGTGATATAAAATGATACTGAAAGAGAATGAAAGGAACCGAGGAAAGATACTTTGGGAAAGAGAGGGATAGAAAGAGGGGGGCAAGACAAACAAAAAGACAGAGAAAGACGTGTTGAGAGAAGGGGAGAGGGATGGGAACAGACAGGAGCCGATAGAGAGAATGTACAATATGGAAGGTAATATAGTGAGAAGGAAGGAGGCCGATAGAGAGGAACAGAGAGAAAACGACTGAGGGGATTAGACAGATAGACAGGAAGGCAGACAGACTAGAGAGTGAAAGGAGCAGGAGAGAGTGGATCAGGGAGAGTGGAGGAGAGAGAGAACCACCGCTACGGGCACTACAGTGACATATTGCAGCCAATGAAGAGCAAGCTGCCTACAGAAAACAAGCCCGGGAGTGGTGCGCGCGCAGCCTTCACTTTTCAAGCACTGCACTCGTGCTTGTGGCGCGCCGCTGCTCGCTCCCGCAAGGTGGATGCCGCCACAAGCACGAGTGCAGTGCTTGAAAAGTGAAGACCGATGGCTAAAGGCCCTCCTAGAGCAGCGCATGCGCGCTGCCTAGGCGAGACCTAAAAACGGCGATCCAAATTACTCTATTCACATTTCTCGTTCTCCCAAATAAGAATGGAACATGCAGAATCACAGACGCTACAAGCAGGTACTAAACTCAATCATAAAAGGGGCAAGAGCTCCCATCCTTTCAATACAACTGTAAAGCATTACAAGCAATGTCTTTAGAAACTTAAGATCAGAACTAAAGTGGACGCCACCAGAACAAACCGAATCGTCTTACCATTCAAAATGATAGGGGTCCCAACTGCTTGACTCATCTGTCCGGTCCTTCCAAGTCACAACGTAACCTTGAGTCAAAAATGGAGACACTAACAAATTGTGCTAGCGGGTAGCCCCGCCCCCGTGCATGACTCAGGAAAAAATCCCAACCAAAGAACATACCATCTTAGAAAATGACAGGTATTATAAACTGCTAACAAAAAGGTTAGTCTCATAAAAGTCATAGCTTCCAACAAAGATATTCCCATCAAAAAAGTTTCTACCCAAGCATAACGTAAATATACCACAAGGAAAAAAGGAAAATTAGAACAACTATACATAAGGAAAAACATGGTCATCTTAAAGCAGGCTGCAAAAATATTAGTGGAACTACTATACCGCAATAGGAACAAAAGTTCTCAATGGAGCATATCCTACGGGAGACCACCAGATGGACAAATCGTGCAGTAAACACTATGGAAGTGACATGGGCAAAGAAAACTACATGATAGGATATTCATGCAACGATAGAAAAAAAAAATCAAATATAATCAAACCTAAAAATAAGAATAAATAAACACAATAGAGATAAATCATAATCCTAATCATAATCTCAGACTGCTTCACTCTCCGAATTCAATCCACTGAAGGCCAAGGTTTTGATGGGTGATTTGGGCAAAGGAGGAGACTCCAAAATGTACCGAACCTTGATAGTTAATACACCAGGAACCCTGAATCACCTCAGGGCCCGATGGGACCTCTTGAGGATGATTGGCGCGACGCACTGATGGCGCCAAGGATGATCACAACCTCTTCCAGACTATGACTGGTCCAAACATATTTTCTGTACAGTGCTTATCCCTCCCCAGCTCGGCTCTACCGAGCGAGACTGCTTCCGGAGCCCTCGTGTCCTCCGTGTGGCGATGCTCCTGCTTAAGTGAAAACACCAACGACCCATCAAACCACTAAGTGCCATTAGAAACAAGGACAAGTGATATCGATGGAAACTCCTATCTATATCAAAACCAAAGAGACCTACTAAATTAAATATTACCCTAGTGCAGAACCATCACTAAAAATACCATATGGGGCATAGCCAGACCATATCGTCTGGCTATGCCCCATACTTCAGAGGCTCTGGTCTGCTGTGGCGGAAGAGTTAACTAAGGTGCTGGGATGGGAGGCTCCCCTTTCTCCCCTAGTGCTTCTGCTGGGTGTCCTTGAGTACAAGGGCTGACCTATCATTCTTAGGGACGGCTCTTACAGTCGCAAAACGGGATATCGCTGCCCGATGGAGGTCCCCTTCTCCTCCCATATAGTGGCGCTGAGGGGTGGACTGGTGTGATCTGCATGAGAGACCTGTCAGGGGCTGTCCCCTTAAACACGGCTGAGTATGGGGGGGGGGGGAGGGAGTTGGGCCAATAAATCTACGGTACTGCTGGAGGGCGGGGTCCGTGCTGTTGCTGCTTTGCGATTATGTACTGTAAAGACTGAATGGAAATGCCTTGCAATTGCACTATGTGATTCTATATGCTACGCAGAATATGTATTGTATTGTTCTTACTTTTCTTTGCACAAAATCAATAGAATCTGTTTATAAAAAAAAAAAAAAAAAGAGCTCTACGGTCCTCAGCACTAATTTGTCCAGGTAGAAAGTGATGTAGTGTGGTTGCACTGAGAGCACCTGCATTTCACTCATGCGACAGGCACTGGTGATCACAATCAGAAAAACTTTAAGCATCAGTGAGCACCTGTGAAGCAACTAAGAAGGATGCACATAAATGTCAGCATCAAGTTCAGATCCATTTGTGGCATGACAAAGCACTTGGGGGCAATTATAAGAGTTCGATCTTGATGCAACACACATCACAACAGGTGATTTAAATAGAGGTAAATAAAAAAAAGAGGAAAGGAAAGACCCTTAACTATGCTCACTGCCAGACCCAGCTCGGCTAATGACAGACCAAGCAATACTACACTCAAACATTTGGCCTGCAGAGTCAGTAGGACGAGTGCCACACTAGCCAATGAACTTCTCCCAGCACTAATGTACTTTGTTTAAGGGCATTGGGCAGCAAGGATGGCCCCGACTACTGATCGAAGACATTGAAGTGCCACTGCTCGATCTCCACTCACGAAGGTGTGGGTTGCGTAGAATATGGTGCAGGACATTACCTTGTTGCTGAGAAAGAGGTCCTCCCAAAGCAGTAACAAAAGGAGGGAAATTGCTAATGCTCAGGAGCTCTAGGTATCATACTCTCCTTGCCAAGTCTGGTATCATTAAGATTATCTGGGCCCGGTCTATCCTGACGTTTCTCAGAACTTGAGGCAGTGGCAGGAATGCGCACAATAGACCAGTGTCTAAATTCTGTTGGAATGTGCCACCTAAGTGACTTTCCAGAAACTGCCCTTTTAATTGTTCGAGCCCCAAATCTAGATGTCCATCAAAAACACTTAGACATCTCCTGGTAAAAAAAAACTTTGATCTCACTGAGGCGTGCCTTTTCAGCACTACACTGGCCCCAACAGCTCTTCCCACACAGACTGTGTTGGCCTAGAGAGCTTGTAAAGCATACTTTGCCACATCCTGGCCATTATACAGCATTTGAGCCAGCAAGACCCTGAGGCATCAGAGTAGGCGTGCTCCAAATTTCTAGGGCTTGTGAAGTTGGCCATGCTGCAGCTCTTTCACACATTTCTGGCTCCCTCTGTCGAGCTTTCAGCCTCCAGTTGAACTTCTGCCATTGGACCTTCCTCACTACTGACCTACCCTTTGGATCCTGTTACCAGACCTGTATCAACACAGTTTCCTCCCAGGCTTCTGGGTCAACGTCTGTCCCTTCCATGCCTGTGCTGACTCCACCGGCATCAGCCCCAGACCAGACTCAAGTCTTTAACCGTGAAGTGCCATCTGCCTGCTCCAGGCCGAAGTTGCGCTATGAAATTATACAGTAGCAATAAGTCAGAATGCAATCGGACTCTACTCCTCGGCTTCAGCCCTAGCAGTACTACGACACCGATGATGATAAGCGGGTAACCTGTTTCTCTCGCACTTTACTAGTGAAAGCTATAACTGGATATACAAAAGCTCAGTGGGCTGGATACATCTCCAGAGACTGAGCTAGACTCGCCAATGGAAGACACTGCCTCTTTCGCTGTAGTAGTGCAAAGGGCAACAGGAGTGCTGGACCTAGAGTTTTGTACGATAGAAAATAAGGCAAATATATTAATTGAGATCCTTCAACTAGGTCCAGCCTCTTCTGAAACACTATTGACCATTCAGTGAGGCTCTTACAGAAACTCTTGTGACCTCTTGGGCTAAACCCTGCTCTGGCCCTCCTGTTTGTCGACCAGTAGCTATGCGACAGACCAGCCAAACCCTGCTCTGGCCCTCCTGTTTGTCGTCTAGTGGCTATGTGACATAGACCAGTGTGAGAAGTTGGCCTGGTATATGCTGTTCACTAGTTAAAGTGGACACCTTGCACCAGTACAATTCGACTCTTATGGTAGGTAGGTTTAAGGCAACCTTTATAGAAAGCTATCCTAGTGGTAGCTGTGGAGAGCAGCCTTCAGGCTAAGTCTTGGAGGAATGTAAAGCAGCTTGTTTTACCACACAATCTCTTGAATCACCAAATGAAAAGACACCACACAGGTATATATATCAAATATATATGTATTTATTACTAAACAACTCTACTAATCTCTTGTGAGATTAGAAGTCAGGAACATATGCACAAATCAACGTTTCACAATAAATTAAGCACAAATATGGCTGGGGCCCTAGGGGCGTACCAGACCATATACTAAAAAAGAGAATTAAGAACAACAACTTACAAAGGGACAAGGCCTAGGGCCTTCAGAAGTGTTGGGGCCTCACGAAACCACCCAAGGCAGGTAAGTAAAGGACCCACGGGGACGCGTGCAGTGCGTGAACACAGGCGCGGATCGCCGTAGACTTCAATGGGGCAAGTCGCGGTTGGAAATTAAGAGTTTAAGGGCACTTCGGGAGTAGCTACAAGCAAGTCACTTACAGGGTAAGTAGTTCTAGGGCCAACACCCACAGGAGCACCGTAGTGCTGGAGTTACCTCACCCAGGAAGCCGGGTGCATAGGTGTCCTTTGGTGTCGGGTCGCGGCGTCGTTTTCAATGGGAGCCAATGAAGACTTGCTGCTTGTGAAGCCAGAAGAAGTGTCCAGTGGAATCCAAGCCTGGATTCGGAAGAAGGAAGACCTGAAAGCAGAGGGGACAGTGTTCAAAGTCACTGGGCAGTGACCCGGGGCAAGGAAGATGAATGCCCACCGTCGTCGACAGATTCAGGTCGTTCACGGGTGTCTTGACTCTTCGGTCACGAGGTCCAGGAGGCGTCGAGGACGACCAGGAGCTGGATTCAGCGTGTCCCACGAAGTCTGCAGCGGACTGCGGTGTCGGCGACCTGATTGGAGCCAACAAGCCTTGGTAGCAGCAAGTCTCGTGGAAAGAGCAAAAAGTCAATGGTGCAGACCAGCAAGGTCTGGGGAACTCACCCAGCGAGGGTAAGTCAGGGCAGGCCTGGAGCAACCAGGGGAGCCCTTTGGTTCTGTAGGAAAGTCTTCAGGGGACCCACAAGCCGGCTGGCAAGGGATCACGTAGACGCCTCAGGTGGATTCCTTCAACAGGGGCCCACGGTCACTCGGGACGGGGTAGGCCTCTGATCTTCGGAGGGATTCCTGCTAGAGGCTGGGACCACACGTGGTCCAAAGCACAGGTTCGTAGAAGGTCGTGAAGGGGTTGCACTCGACAATAGTGCACGGTACCCAGGGACTGCGGTTCCTCGTCACTCGTGGGGTCCACTTGCCTCAGCTTCGCTGGGGGCTCACGATGGCCTTGGAGAAGTCAGGAAATCCTCGTCTTGGGCTGCAGGGACCTCGGGCTCCGGAGGGAGCGGCGTAGTTTGCGACCGTCGTTTCAGTTTTTGGTGCCTGCCAAGCAGGGGAGTCACTCCTTGACTCCAAGGGAGATTCTTCAGTCTTCCAGAGGTAGTGGAACGTCGAAGGTCCAGGATTCTTCTTCAGAGCGTCGTCCAGGGGTATCTAGTTTGCAAGTTCAAGGGTTCCCTACCTTATACTAAAAAGGAAGGGAGGGACTAGCTCTAAGACCCCACCTATGGGAGGGTCAGGGGAGTGGGTGGCTACACCCACTTCCCTTTGTCCAGTTTCGCGCCAGAGCAGGGGCAGGTAGCCCCTGAGCCGGTTTGAACTGGTGTATGCACAGAGGAGCCTTCTGCTCCCCCAGTGCAGGACTTCAAAGCACTCTAGGAGTGCACCCACCCAGCCCCAATACACTAAACCCTGTCTGGGAGGTGGTCACACCTCCCTGGGACAGGATACCTATTGTTGGGCTTCCTCCACTGCGAGTTTCGGTCATCAGCAGGAGGGCAGCCCAGTGTCTGTGACTGGTGGCATCCATTTTGTGATGCCAGGGCTCTTCAGGATTCTACCGCGTTTCCACAGTAGGTACATGTCTATCCCTCTAGAAGGGTGGAATGCTACCCCCGCCGCCAGAACTGGCGGGGGTAGTATTCCAAGATGTTTGACACCAAACACGACATGTTTCCGTGCAGCCATCCCAAAGTTAGCATTTAACGCGGGGTTATAATGCGCTTAAGAGTATATGGTCAGGCTGCACTACAAACAACATCAGAGAAGGGTCTCCGAATGCTGCAGAGGGGCTCTGCTCATGCAGGGGCACCCTCTCACATAGGAACCAAGCACTCTGCCTTCAGGATTGATAAGGCCTGCCATGGGAGTGACTTATAGGTTTATGTGTGTGTATCTATGTAGTGATATAGGTAGCCTATATCACAGTAAGGGGTGCATGCACCAGCTTACCCAGGCTGCAGTAGCAGACCTGTGGTGTCAGATTTAGTCTGCTTCCCAGGGGTGGCATAATACATGCTTCAGCCCCTGGTAGGCCTGTGAAGTACCTATGCCCTTGGCACCTAAGGTACCATATACTAGGGACTCATAAGGTACCACAGTATCCAATCACTAGTGCACCTAGAGTGCACTCCAAGTCGTTTAGAGAGAAGAGAGAGGCTGGGGCCCTGATTGGCAGGGTCCCAGCCTGACTATAGCCAGAAACCAGTGTAAACATCAGAAAAAAAGTGGGGGCAACATAAGAGGCAGATCCTACTCTCCTACACACAGCATCAATGATCTTATACTTTTGGCAAGGCATTCTATGTCAGAAAGCCTTGTGGTGCATGAGTCGACAAGTAAAGTCACATTGAATCCCTGTCTGACCAGTCCTATGGGTAGAGAGTTGAAACTGAGATGCTTTTGGAAAGAGAATGTTCTTTATGGCTACTTTAGCCTTAAGATCTTTGAACACGGTCTGCCTGTTGAGCAGCTACATCCATGGTTTATGGGACATGGTCAGTGAGATCTTGCAGACTGTCCTAGAGGCAGACCATCGGGAGACATTTGGCAAAGACAGATGCCTGCTCATGGCAGACGAATCTGGCAGAGAACTCCAAACAATAAGGGGTAGAACCAAAGATTTGCATACTGCATCACAGAGTGCAGCAGGAGGAGCTTGCTATCTGGTAGCAACATGAAACACTGTGGAACAATGCACTGAAAAGGATAAAGAACAGTGGTAGCACAATTTTACAGAGAACTTGAGCAAGAGGAACACAACAAAGAGTATGGCAATTGTCTGCTTAAGTCTAATGGAACAAAGCACAGAGGTAGGAGTGAGGGAAGGGGCGAGTTGGAAATTGCAGTTTGGAGTTGCAGAACACCAAGTCAAGCAGGTTTGCAACAGGGGCAACCAGTATTACCAGACTCAGCTAGCAAAACGTTGGACAGTGCATGCATCGCATAACCAGCAAGAAGCTAAAGGCCATGGAAACAACAAAAGCCAACAATAAAAATCAGAATATTTGAGCTATGCTGCAACAAAAACCCAGAAAGACAGGGCAGCATGAAACAGTGGAATCCTGATGAGGACAAGGGAGGGGAGCATGCACCAGCCAATAAAACTGTAGGAGAGGTCACACAAAGCTTTTCACAGTACTTCAGGATGAAATCATGTCAGCCTAATTCATCTTACCAAAGAGGATCAGTGATATCCAAATGGATGTGGCAGCTGAGAGACCGAATCAATCCTCCAGAGGAAAAGGCTGAGAAAAAGTTCCAGAAAGATTGCACTACAGATCCTGCATGCTTGCTCAGTAAGAATAATGTATCTTTTTACCAGACAAAACAGGAGAATTTGAAAAATATCACTTGAGAAAAAAAAAAACGCACACGAGTGCCAAAGAAGACAAAAGGCAAAGACATCAGGGGCATGTACAATGTCTTGTGGCAGAAGTCATGGAGGACTCCAGTAACTTGACATTTAAGGTTGAAAGAGTGCAACCAGGTAGCCATGGCCAGCAAATCCAACAGACTGCCACAGGACTTACTACTCTGAAGAAAATAAGCCACTAATGTACAAGATACGGAGAAGTTCAGATATCTCTAATAAAGGAGAGCAAGGCAGAGAGGGACCTAAGCCAATGCAAGCATTTTGAATTTCTCCTTTTTGAGGAAGTAGTTGAGGGCTCAAAAGTCTAGGATAGGACGAAGGCACTTGCCTTTTTTCAGGACCAGAAAGTAGCAGGAATAGCAACCACAACCTATTTCTAGCGCCGGAACACCCTCTATGGCTCCCCTGGCTAAGAGTAAGGACAACCTCCCGGAGAAAAATTAAATGATCCTTCTTCAGCTAGTCTTAAGAAGGAGGTATGGAGAGAGGTGTGGTCTTGAAGAGGAGGGAGTAGCCCCTTCGGATGATCTGGAGGACACACCTGTCCGATGTGATATTGTGCCAGTGGTGGAGGTGATGGCTGATCCTGCCACCAACTGGATGCCCATGATCTGGAAAGGCAAGACTAGGAGGGCTTGGGGACTGAAGCAGTGGGTGGGGGTGTTGGGGGGGGGCTTGGGGGTTGTGCAACGTGCGCAGCTTGGTGGCTGGGATAGGGTTGGAGTGGTTGAAAGTCCCTTCTGTAGCCATGAAAAGAGCGAAAGGCAGACTGGGGACGAGGGAGTGGGAGCTGAGAGGCTCAAGAACTTGGTCGTAGCCTGGGGATTCCTTAAAGCGCTTCAGCACTGTGTCTGCTTTGTCTCCAAATAGACGGGTGCCATCAAAGAGCATGTTTATGAGAGGGACCTAGACATCCCCTGAAAAGCCAGATCTTTTCAGCCAGGCGCAGGGCTAAGCCACCGTCGTGGAAATCGTTCTGCCCAGCAAGTCGGTTGTGTCTATGTTATGCGGTTTTATATAGCGCATAGCTGCCCCGGCAAAGGGGCGTCCCAGCGCTGAAGCAGAAAACTGCAGAACAGTAGACAACAGAAGCCGCCTACAGTGGAGGAAAGAGGTGCGTTTTGATAGCCCTACGGAATGCCATGTAATTTTTCATACTGCGAATGGCGATGGGGAGCATATTCCACAGTTTTGCTGCCAATACACGAAAACATCGAATGGAGAACTTTGCTACATCTCTGCCATCTGATAACCCTCCGGAACCTGTGGCAGCACTTGCGCAACGGTTTACCACAGAGAGTGGGCTTAATGGCCCAATAAGCATACAGTGTTTACCGACCGCAATGCAAGGCTGACAGAAGGAAAGGAAAAGTTTTCTTGCTCAAACTATCCAGCCTCTTGGATTCCCTGTTCGGGGAGTGGCAGGTAACGCTCCACAGGAAGTGGAGGCTTGGACCCTAGGGTGGGGATTGAGGAAGTTTGGGTTGCCTGGGAAAGGGCAGTGGTGGCGGGTGATCGTCAGGAGCCCCTGTGCTGGGCTTTGACCAGGTTCTCAGAAGGACGTCCATCAGGGCTTCGTTGAATGGGAGCAAGGGTTCCAAAGAGGAAGCTCCCAGCTGTAGCACCTCTGTCAAAATGTTATTCTTGACTGCCACTGTGGGTAGGTCAAGGACCTTAGCTGCCCTGTGCACAACCATTGCATAAGATGCACCCTGCTCCGTAGCCACAGTAGGAAGAGAAAGCATGCCAGTATCTGGGGAGGCCAGGCCAGACCACTGGCCTCACCCAATTCCTCTTACAGTCTACGTCTTGTTCATACTGTACTGCTGGTATTCTAAAGGGTCCAGTGACCCCTACCATTCTTCTCCCAACTCTGGACTGCATGAATAAGGCTCGGGGAACATAGGACCAATGGGCCCTGTCGGCGCCGGAATAGGTGTCAGTTGACGGGGTGTCGGCTCTGTTTTATCAGGGATCGGAATAGGGCTGGCGCCGCCGATGGACACCGGGAGCATCGGCGTCAGAACCTGTGATGGGGAAGGTCCCAGTGGCATGACGGTCACCGATCCCATTCCTTGTCTGGATCGGGGGAGAAGGGGCGGGCGGGAAACCAAACAGCACCGGGGCAAGAGCTGCTGGCGCAGAACCCCGATGGGGCTCCCAATGACCCTGCAGGGCCCGAAGGAGTCAGGATGCTCAAAAATGAGGCGCATGGCCTCATAAAATTCTTTATGTAGAGCGGGGTTGCTCCAACTCCCGGAAAAGCAGGGAGGCGCGGAGCTCACCCAGGCGCAGGTTCCGGAGAATAAGGCCTTGATCGCCGATGTTCCTCCGTGCACGCTTCGACTTCTTGTGCTTCTTATGCCTCTTACCCAAGTGTCCAGAGGATAATGAGTAGGACAAAGAGGACTTGGGACTTCTGGATCGGTCCCGGGACCTTCCTCTCCAACGGACCGAGACCTCCAAGAAATCAGGCGTGCATCACCTGCCGGGCCGCGAGCAGCTTTAAGGACCGCTCCCTTAAGGCCTTCGCAGCCATGGCCCTGCAGTTGGAGCACAACTTGGGAGTCGTGGTCCAGACTGCATATGCAAATCAAATGTGGGTACGTCACCGACATGGCACGGTGACAGTCACCGCACTGTTTGAACCCTGAAGGCTTCCAAAAGGACATGACTTCCTACACAACAAAAAAGGGGTCCGCAAAAAGTCAAAAAATCCTGTCAAAAAGTGACAGAGGGTAGCTTTTCACAGATCAGTGCTTGACTGGCGCAGAAAGAAAAGATATGACGTCATAGTGCAGAGATGGCGCATATATATGGGACGCGAACGTAACTTCCGGCGTGGATGGCGCCATGCGAAGCGGACTGATTCCACCTACCGGTGCGCAGGGGTATTGCTCGAAGAAAAATCTTCCAGATCCAATCTGACGGCTGGGAAATTCAAAGGTAAGGAATCTGCGCCTAGATATCTCTCTCAGATGCTGCCATCAACGTTCATCGGGGAACAATCACTAAATCTATGGCCCCAAATAAATTGAATCCAGAATCGAAATTAAGACAGTATAACTTCTAATCAGATTTCCTTAGCTACAAGGCTTTTCACTATTTAAATACATTTGGAAGAATAAAAATTAGGCAGTTATCAGGATCATCTGACGTCAATTTTTTTTGTTTAATAGCAGAGTAACTACTGCCTCATTTAATTGCTTACAAATAGATCTCAATTTCAACCACTAATTCCATTAGGGTCCAATCAACAACTGAAATAGCTCATACAGCCATACCACCAGGCACAGAACAACTAGTAGGCCCCACTTAATCAAGGTCAATGTCTGCTTTAATTGATCGATGCCGATCGTATCAATGAAATCTATTTCCAACCCTCCAGCGTCTTTAAAATCGGGAGGTACAATATTTGATCATTTGGGGTCACAACACATTATCACAAACTTTAAAGGAAACAAGTGTGATAACTTTAACAGAGTTGCCACAATTCTTGTTTCAGATGCTGAATAAGGAAAATGCTACTTACCAGTATGCATCTGTTCTTGGCATGTAGAGCTGCAGAGTTGTACAATTTGCATAGATCGCCATCTGGTATTGGGCTCGGATGTTTGCATGTTGTTTTTGTCGAAGAAGTCTTTGTAGTCACGAGGTTGGTGACTCCTCCTTCAGTCGACAGTGCGCATGGGCATCGACTCCATCCTTAGATTGTTTTTGCCACGTAGGGTTAGATGGAGTAGTGAGAAGTAGAAAGATGTCCATGTGTAATGTATCTAAGTAAGATAATACTGGAACAGATAGAGGTACCCGGGGAGGCGGGTGGGCATGTACAACTCTGCAGCTCTACATGCCAAGAACAGATGCATACTGGTAAGTAGCATTTTCCGTTCGAGGCATATGAGCTGCAGATTGTACACTTTGCATAGACTATACAGGAGTTACCTTGTTAGCGGTGGCTACCTGTATCTGTTGCAGTAGTTTGAAATAGTGTTTTTAATACAGCCTGGCCCACACTAGCTTGTTGTTTTGCTTGCACATCTACACAATAGTGTTTAGTGAAGGTGTGTGGTGTAGCCCAAGTTGCTGCTTTACTTATGTCATCTAGGGGAATGTTCCCTAAGAATACCATAGAAGCCCCTAGTTTGCGTGTAGAGTGAGCTCTAGGGGGAATGGTTAATGTGCGTTTGGCTTTGATGTAGCATATTTGTATGCATTTTACAATCCACCTTGCAATTCCTGTTTTGGATATAGGATTACCTTTATGAGTTGGGGAGAAAGCCACAAAAAGTTGTTTGGTTTTCCTAAAGGATTTTGTTCTTTCAATGTAGCAGAGTATTGCTCTTTTAACATCTAAAGGTGTGTAGAGCTCTTTCTGCCACTGAGTCTGGTTGAGGAAAAAATACTGGGAGTTCAACAGACTGGTTGAGATGAAAGGCAGATACTACTTTGGGTAAAAATGTTGGGTTAGTCCTAAGAACCACTTTGTTATGATGGATTTGTAAAAATGGTTCCTGTATAGTTAATGCCTGGAGTTCACTAACTCTTCTGAGAGATGTGATAGCAACCAAAAAGGCTACTTTCCAAGTGAGGAACTGTAGTTCACATTTGTGGAGAGGTTCAAAAGGAGGACCCATTAGTCTGGTAAGGACTACATTAAGGTTCCACACCGGAGAGGGTGGAGCTCTTTGTGGAATTATTCTTTTAAGTCCTTCCATGAAAGCTTTGATAGCAGGAACTCGAAACAAAGACAAATGTTGTCTGTTTTGTAGGTAGGCCGCTGTGGCGGCTAGATGTAACCTAATAGATGTATACGCTAGGTTACATTGTTGTAGATGCAAGAGGTAACAGATGATGTTCTGAAGGAAGCATCTAGTGGGTTGATCTTGTTATGCGTATAATAAATGACAAATCGCTTCCATTTTGCCGCATAGCATGCCCTTGTTGTAGGGCGCCTGGCCTCTTTGATAATGTTCATACAGTCTGGCGGGAGATTGAGATAGCCAAACTCTAAGATTTCAGGAGCCAGATCGCAAGGTTGAGTTGATTGGGATCTGGGTGTCTTATCTCTCCATGGTTCTGAGTAAGAAGTTTGGGTGAGAGGTGTAGCTTGTGATGTGGTACTACTGATAGTTCCAATAGAGTTGTGAACCATGGTTGCCTTGCCCATGTTGGAGCAACTAGGATCATTGTGAGGGAATGTTGTTTGAGTTTCCGCACCACTAACGGAAGGAGTGGGAGAGGCGGAAAAGCGTAAGCAAATTTGCCTGACCAATTCATCCATAGCGCATTGCCTTTGGACAATGGGTGTGGATACCTGGATGCGTAGTTTGGGCATTTTGCGTTTTGGTGTGTGGCAAACAGATCTATTTCTGGGTGTCCCCACAGGCGAAAGAATGGAAGAAGAACTTGAGGATGAAGTTCCCATTCGTGGATCTGCTGTGCTTGACGGCTGAGCAGATCCACAATCTGATTGTGTACCCCTGGTAGATGTTCTGCCAGGAGGTATATGTTTTGCGGAATGGCCCATCTCCAGATGCTTTGAGCTAGGTGTGATAGCTGTAGGGAGTGTCCCCCCCCTTGCTTCTGTATGTAATACATTGCTGTCATGTCTGTACGGATCAGGACAGCTTTGCCTAGAAGGTGCAGTTGAAAAGATTTCAACGCTAGGAAGATTGCTAACAATTCCAGGTAGTTGATGTGAAATTGTTTTTGTTGGGGGGGTCCAGATACCTTGGGTTTGAAGATGAGCTCCCCAGCCGGTGAGCGATGCGTCTGTTGTTAGCACTATCTGTGGGACTGGCTCGAGGAACGACCGCCCTTTGGAAAGGTTCTGTGTGTTCCACCATTGAAGAGCGATGGGTGCGGTCGTCCACCAACACCAGATCTGTTAGCTGACCTTGAGCTTGGTTCCACTGACGTGCTAAGCACTCTTGTAATGGACGCATCTGTAGTCTTGCATGAGGAACGAGAAAAATGCAAGAGGCCATCATCCCAATTAGTTGCATGAACACTCGTGCTGGTAGTGAGTGTTGTGGCTGAAATCTTTGAACTAGCTCCTGTATACCACTTATCCTGACTGGGTTGGGATATGCTAGGGCTGTGGAAGTATTTACTATAGCTCCTAGATATTGTTGTATTCTGGACGGTTGAAGGTGGGATTTGCCCAGATTTACTGTGAATCCCAGACTGTGAAGCAGTTGTATTGTGTGGAGTGTGTGTTGGACACAGCTGTTGTGGGATTTTGCTTTTATGAGCCAGTCGTCCAGATAAGGGAAGACATGAATCTGCTGTCTTCTCAAATGGGCTGCAACCACTGCGAGGCACTTGGTGAAAACCCTGGGTGCCGTGGTGACCCCGAATGGTAAAACTTTGAATTGGTAGTGTTGACCATCTACCACAAACCTGAGATATTTCCTGTGAGCGGGATGAATGGGAATGTGGAAGTAGGCGTCCTTTAGATCTAGAGTGGAGAGAAAGTCGCCTTGCTGAAGTAGTGGAAGCACTTGTTGTAAAGTGACCATGTGGAAGTGGTCTGATTGGATATAGAAGTTGAGCGGTCTGAGGTCCAGTATTGGCCTGAGAGAGCCGTCCTTTTTTGGAATTTGAAAATAGAGGGAATAGACCCCTGTGACTTGATGAGGCAAGGGAACCGGCTGTATTGCATGTTTTTGTAATAGTGCAAGAACCTCTTGTTTGAGAAGCGTCAGGTGTTCTGATGACATTGGACGCTGTTTGGGAGGAATGTTGGGAGGGGTAGAAGTGAGTTCCAGGCAATAACCATACTGGATAATTTGTCTTACCCACTTGTCTGTTGTGATGGAATTCCAGACAGGGAGGAACTGTGAGAGACGTCCCCCGACAGGAGTGGGATGATCGGGGGGAAGCGCAGGGTGTTATTACCCCTGCCTCTGCCCTTGTTGTTGTTCCCCATGTAACCTCCTCTAGAGTATCCTCTGGAAAAGGAGCCCTGGTTGGGACTTTTGTAGGATGAGGACGGGTGTTCTGATGTATTTGTTTTGGAGCCTGCTCTATAGAAGGAACGCCGAAAGGAGCCTCTGGTAGAGGGTGACTGTAGGGCTCCCATAGACTTGGCAGTCTCTGTGTCCTTTTTAGGTCTCGCCTAGGCAGCGCGCATGTGCTGCTCTAGGAGGGCCTTTAGCCATCGGTCTGCTCCTTTTCCCCACACTCGTGCCGGCATCCACCTTGCGGGAGTGAGCAGCGGCGCGCGTGGTAATTGACAACATATGGCTCTCGCGCCGCCACTGCTCGCTCCCGCAAGGCGGATGCCAGCACAAGCACGAGTGCATGCACTCGCGGGCTTGCTTCCTTCAGTAATAGTATGCTTACACTTCCTTTCTTAATCTTTTCTGAATGCTCTATGTACATTCATTTTATTCTTTGTTCAGTAAGTGAAACGAAGCGAGGTAATTTATTCTTAAATGCTCCGCTTCACTCTGGCCCAAACCAATTTAATGCGTCTCAACCTTCTGACTAAATTTTATTCCGGAACTCGGGTGCTGAGTGAATTTATGGCTCTGCTTACTTTTTTTTGCCTTCGCTAACCTGTTCCCCTGTCTGCTCACCGCCTCTGCCACTCTTCTCCATGCCCGTGCATCGCCGTCCTCCCTGCCACCCAGCACAGCAGCTGTCCTCCCTGCCGCCCAGCACAGCAGCTGTCCTCCCTACCGGCATGTCTGCATAGCAAAACACTGGTATTTACTGCGCGGGACGCAGTGTCTGCTGCGTCGAGCGCGCATTTGATGGATGTGTTAGTGATGAGTTTTCCTTCCTGTATAAGGTCATTGGCTTTGTCTTTATATTGTTGAGGTAGGTGTTTAATGAGCTTTTTCAGCTCATCATAGTGAGCCCTGTCATACCTCGCCAGGAGGGCTTGTGTGTTGGCTATTTTTCAGTAGTTTGCAGCTTGAGACGCCATACGTTTGCCTGATGCGTCTAATAATTTAGATTCTTTGTCAGGAGGTGGTGTGTCACCTGACCCCTGAGAGTTTGCTCTCTTGCGTGCATTGGCTACAATCAGGGAATCTAAAGGAAGTTGACCCTTAATGTTTATGGGGTCAGTGGGAGCTGCCTTGTATTTCTTATCTATTCTGGGGTTAAGAACCCTAGCTCTAACTGGGTCTTTGAACACCTCAGGAGCGTGTCTAAGAAGACCTTTTAGCATTGGCAAGACATAAGCAGATTTTTGTGGCTGGTCAAAGGTTTCTAGAAGAAAATCCTCTTCTACAGGGTCTGAGTGTAGTTTGACTCCATGGTATGTTGCGGCCCTATTTATTAGTTGGGCAAAACCCACATTGTCATCTGGCGGAGATGGTTTTGAGGAGTAGAAGTCCGGATCATTATGTAGATCAGGATCGGTATTAAAGTCATGCCATGGGTCTGGATCCTGTGGTGGCTCATCGGGATCCTCAGTGCCTAATGGTATTACATCTTCATCTTCTTGCCCATCCCCATGTGCATCGTCACTATCTTCTGGTTGTGGAGAATGTGCTGGAGAAATGAGTAAATTAGGGTTAATTGGTGGAGGGGGTGATGGTGGTGGTGAAGTATTAGTAGCTATGTGTATTTTCTTTAGAGGAACTGGTGCATGTGGTAAATGTTCTGGTTTCCTCTTTGTAGATAGCTTAGTAATTATATGACCAGTCTTTGGATGAATTAAGATGGTGGTTTGCTTCGGATCGGGGAGAAAAAGTTCTTCGGAATCGAAAGTTTTCTTCGGTGTGGAAGATTTCTCCTTGGAAACTGGTCTTGGCTGTTTAGTGACAGTGTCCGGTATAGAAGCTTTTCCTGGCTCCGAGACCTTCGGTGCGGGTTGTTTCGGCTCCGGAGGTGTTTGTTTGGGAGGCTTAGTTATGGAAGGCTTCTCCTTTGAAGTCTTCGGTGCCGAAGGCTTATCCGTGTGCTTCGGTGCCGAGGTCTTATCCGGCGGCTTTGGTGCCGAGGGGTCTTTTGCCGGTTTTGGTGCCGAATGTTTTTCCGGTGCCGACGGAGTGGGGCGCGGCATCTCGGGCGACTTAGCTTTCGGTGCCGAAGATGGTTTTTCGGGACCGGGTGGCTGGCTCGAGCCGGAAGGCTTTTCTTTGTCCTTCGGAGCCGGGCCTGGAGGCGGGGCGCTCGAAGTCTTTGTTCGGTATGTACCTGAGCCCGGGGGCGAAGGTGACACCAGAGCCTTTGTTATGGGCTTGGGTGAGGCAGGGGTCTCTGTACTCACGTCCCGTTGAGCTGGGGTGACGTCATCTTCGGAGTCGTCTGCTTCGGAGACCGAGACCTGTTCTTCCTGTTCTGGTTCCGGCAGGCTGTCGGGACCTGGATGGAAGATGTCCGGAATGGAACCTGTGCCTCGGGACATCTCGTGGCGTCGAGCTCGACGATCCCGGATGGTCTTTTTGGACTTGAATGAAAGGCAAGCCTCACAGTTGTCCTCTCGAGGTTCTGGAGAGAGGCACAGATTACAAACGGAATGGAGGTCGAAGGGTACGCGATCAAGACAATACCGTCAGTTAACTGTGATTGCGCACCGAAAGGGGGTTCGATAACGACACCGAACCGGAGCAGCAGCAAGTCACATCCGAACCCGATGGCAGAAAAAAACAATCTAGGATGGAGTCGATGCCCATGCGCACTGTCGACCGAAGGAGGAGTCACCAACCTCGTGATTATAAAGACTTCTTCGACAAAAACAACATGCAAACATCCGAGCCCAACACCAGATGGCGATCCATGCAAAGTGTACAATCTGCAGCTCATATGCCTCGAACATTTAGCTCTGCATGAATAGAAAAATTTATTTTTGGGCAGTTAGCATCTAAGGAGTTCTGAAAAGAAACATGCCTATTGCTACCATTATGTTTTAAATACAATTATGGAAATGCTGGACTTAACACTGAGCTGCGGATTACAGCAAACTCTGCCGGAGAGCAATAGTTTTTCTCTGTAATACCAAGGAGGAGGATTATCGAAGTTACACCTTTTGCATTTTGAGGGGCTACCTCATCAAAATAATCATTGGTTCAAGAGCAGTATTGTTTATTAACAAGATCTAGACTAAGCAAAAGCCACCAAGTAGATTTTAATGATTGCAAGTGGGTCCTCTTCAACCACTTTGCTCCAGTTAAGAGTAAAAACTTTCAGCGGGCTCATTTTCTCACTAGCAAAAAGCATTGCAAAACTCAAAGACAATTCTGACAGTATCTACTCATGTTATAGGCATCAATACCACATCAAATTAGGAGATACAAAGGGCAATTCAAGAGTAAACCCTGCTGAGTGGGTTGGCCACAGACCAGCTCCAGAGGATTTAATAAATCCAATTTACCTTGATGAGCCTTTGCGCTGCAGGAGGCCTCAAGGTCTCACTTTTACAAGTAAAAATTATCCAGCAAAATAATGACATGCCTAGAAAGATCTTGTTCAGAGGCTGATGTCTGTAGAGCACATCTGAAGTCCCTCACAAAGGGGTAATTGCTCCCAGTGACTCCCAGACGCTGCCTCTACTTTGGAGTCCAGGGAAAAACGGACTGACAGTTTGTCTCCAGAGAATAAGGTGGAGGGTGTGGGGGGGTGCACATACCTCAGGTATATCTACAACTCTCATCTAGGCTCCAGAACTTTAAGGGGCATACAGAATTTGTAGAGAATGTTTCAGTTCAACTAGATAGCTTCCTACAATTACATCCTCTTTATCTTTACAAAGATGTCTAGCAGCACTCCTAAGACTTTCCAACATCTCCCACCATCTAAAAGTGGACGACATTTAGCTTCATGTATGTTGAAGCCTCTTCCATGGAATATGTTGCTTCTATTGTACAGATATTAATGATCCAATCCTGGACGTCTAGCTGTCATCTAAAAAGGAAAATACAGTTTCTCCTGATGCCCTCCTAGCTGCACTATCCCAGTGCAAATCTGATTTGACATACAGAGTTTGTGTGTAAGCAGTCCTTCAGGATTTTGCAAAATCTCTAGAATTTAGGTCATTGGTAATTCACTATTGTCAAGTATACTTAAACGTCACCTTACTTCTCTGAAGGCTCTGCTTCATTAGTCTCTTAAGCAAGGTTTGAGAACATCACTTTGATCAGATCATCCTCCAGTTACTCCCTACTGAAGAAAGCTACATTTTGTAAATGTATTTAATTTGTTGAGTAATCTACAAAATCATTCAACCGTATCTTACAGAGCTCACAAAACTTACTTCTTGAGACCCCAGTCTTCAAGATGATGGTATTGCCAGTCATTGTGCTGCCTTTAATCATCTACCTGACTCCATGAGAAAGCCTGCTGTTATGATTGTTATGTATTTTACTTTTAGGTATCCCATTTATGAATTATGTATGTTGGTTATTAGGTATAAATGCTGAAACATAAGGTGCACATATATTCAGATGTAGGTCCCTTGCTCGCTGGATTCAAGCTAGCCTGGCTGATGAGGGGTGATACCCCGAAACTGTTCCGAGGATGCTTTTTTCCGGTCCAGGGGGACCTTGCTGGCAGTTCGGGCTGGACTGTTCCCATGGGGAGCAGGATCAAGACTGATTTGTATATGGCTGGGTCCAAACTGGGGTGGCATGGTGAGCAAAAGAACGATGGATATAACCCAGATCTCTTGACTGGGGATGAGTGATTGAAAAGTTTCAGCACTCCGTCGATCATCTTGTTGTGTTTACCCTAAGTGGCCAGGGGTATGCCAAGACGTGGGTCCCTCGCTCGCTGTGCCACTGGATTCAAACTAGCCTGACCGAAGAGGAGAAATACCCCGAAACCGGTTCCAGGATGCTCGTTTCCGGTCCAGGGAGAGCCTGGCCTGGCAGTTCGGGCTGGACTGTTCCCATAGGGTGCAGAGTCAAAAATGATTTGAATATGGCTGGGTCCAAACTGTGGAGCATGGTGAGCAAAAGAACGATGGATTTAACCCAGATCTCTTGACTGGGGGTGAGTGTTTGAAATGTTTCAGTACTCCGTCCAGCTTCTTGTTGTGTTTGCACATATATTCATGCCATAAATCCCCGCCACACAATAATCAAGTCTGCTTCAATATATTCATGTTAGTTCGCAGGAAATCAAATCTCCGGTTCAGATGTTTTGCATGATAGCAAACACAAGGAGATGATGGGCGGAGCGCTGAAACTTCAGACACTCACCCCCAGTCACAGATCTGGGTTGAATCTATCATCGTTCTTCAGCTCACTTCGCCATCTCAGTTCAGACCCAGCTATATGCAAATCAGTCTTGACCCTGTGCCTCATGGGAACAGTCCAGCCCGAACTGCCAAGCCAGGTCTTCCCTGAACCGGAAGAACAAGTTACTTACCTTCGGTAACGATATATCTGTAAGTGACATAGATTAGTTATAGATTCCGAACCTTTAAAATTTACGCCATAGGCGTCAGACTGGATCCGGAGAATTTTTTCGTCAGCAGTACCCATGCGCGTCGAAAGGTGGCGTCGGTCGACTCCACGCTCGTCGTTGGCGTCGTGGTCGCCGGGATGACGTCGCGGTAGCTACTCAGACGCCGCCCTCGCGCGCTGACGTCAGTTCTTTTACACGACATTCCACGCCAGAAGCGCAGAGCCATGCAAGACACTGACCACTGGTGCACAAAACTAGGGCCCTGAAAGGGATTCCCTGACCCTAGAAGTCAGTTCGCAGAACAGGGAGGATGGGTGGGGCGGTAAGGAATCTATAACTAATCTATGTCTCTTACAGATATATCGTTACCGAAGGTAAGTAACTTGTTCATCTGAAAGAGACAATTAGTTATAGATTCCTTACCTTTAGAATACATATCCCAGTAATACCAACCCCGGAGGTGGGTCTGCGAACCAAGTTCACACCAGAAAGTCCTGGAGAACAGAACGGCCAAAGAAGCCATCCCTCCGGACCTGGCTGTCCAGGCAGTAGTGTTTTGTTAACGTGTGCAGAGAAGCCCACGTTGCCGCCAGACAGATGTTATTGAGGGGGACTCCCCGTCCCAAAGCAGTAGTAGCTGCCGTCGCCCTGGTGGAATGGGCGCGCAATCCCACTGGAGGCTCCTTCTTTGCCAAAGAGTAGAAAGCTTTAATGCACAAAACAACACACCTAGAGAGATGGTCCGTTTGTGCATGGCCCGACCTTTTTTGGCGCCCACGTAGCCAACAAAGAGCTGATCATCCACCCGGAATTGCTTTGTGCGATCCAAATAAAATGAAAGCGCACGTTTTGGAGCCAGATGGTGGAGCCTCTCTTCCTCCTTAGAAGGATGCGGAGGCGGAAAGAAGGTGGGCAAAGTGATGGTTTGACCAATGTGGAAAGAAGTAACCACCTTGGGAAGAAAAGAAGGTCTGGTTCTTAGGACAACCTTGTCCGGACGAACAGCCAGAAAAGGGGGCTTTAAAGAAAGAGCCTAGAGCTCACTCACCCTGCGAGCAGAAGTGATGGCAACCAGAAAGGCAGTCTTTAAAGTGAGAAATCTGAGAGGACAGTTATGTAGCGGCTCAAAGGGAGCGCACATAAGATAAGTAAGAACCAAGTTCAAGTCCCACTGACGCATTACGAAGGGAACAGGAGGAAAAAGATGAGTAATACCCTTAAGAAAGCGATTTTCAACAGGGGACTTGAAAAGAGAAGGCTGATCAGGAAGCCTAAGAAAGGCTGAAACGACTGAGAGATAGCCCTTAAGAGTGCCCAGAGCGGAGCCCTGCCGGGCTAAAGAAAGGAGGAACAAGAGAACCTCAGAGAGAGGGGCAGAAAGGGGATTCACAGCCTTTGCTGCGCACCATGCCATAAATTTGTTCCATCTGCAGGCGTATACCGTCTTAGTGGAGGGACGCCTGGCTACCAAGATAATATCACAGACTTCGGGAGGAAGGTCGAAGGCTGTCAACTGTCACCGCTCAATCTCCATGCAAGGAGGTGGAGGCTGGACAGGTTCGGGTGGGGGACCGTCCCCTGCTGCTGAGACAGGAGATCCTCCCGAAGAGGCAGTCTGATCGGAGGATCGATGGCCATGTGTAACAGCTCGGGATACTAGACTCTTCGTGCCCAATCCGGAACCACAAGAATGACTTGGGCCCGGTTGCGCTTAATCTTCTTCAGCACTCTGGGCAGAAGTGGTATAGGCGGAAAGGCGTATAGAAGATCGCAACTCCACTCGCGACGAAAAGCATTGCCTAGCGAGTGCCGCCTTGGAAATTCCAACACGCAGAATTGCTGACATTGCGCGTTCTCTTCGGTGGCAAATAGATCTAACCAAGGCTCTCCCCACTGCTGAAAGAAACCTTGCACCACCTCCAAGTGAAGACTTCATTCGTGATCCATCATGCACCTGCGGCTGAGTTCGTCCGCCCTGGCGTTCAATGAACCTGCCAGGTGTTGAACCATCAGGGATATGTCCTGATGTTCCAGCCTCTTGACATAGGGTCCACGACCCTACCCCGCCTTGTTTGTTGCAGTACCACATGGCGGTGCTGTTGTCCGTGAACACCTGCACTACTCTTCCCCGGACAGAGGGAAGGAATGCTTTTAGCGCAAGACGGATCGCCCGGAGCTCCAGAAGGTTGATGTGGAGCCCGGACTCCGCTGGAGACCAGAGGCCTCTGATCTCCGCCTCTCCCATGTGGCACCCCACCCCAGAAGTGATGCATCCGTCACCACTGTGAACTCTGGTTGAGGAAGGGAGAGGGATCTGCCATTGACCCAATCCCGGTTCGTTAGCCACCACTGCAATTGTCGTGCAGTGCCCTCTGAGATCTGACCGCAATCGTACAGATTCCCCTGATGTTGTGCCCACTGGAACTTCAGGCCCCCCTGCAGAGCCCGCATATGCCACCTGGCATGATCTACCAGCAGGATGCAGGAGGCCATGAGGCCCAGCAGCCTCAGGGTCATTCTGACCAAAACCCAGGATAGCGGCTGAAAGATCGGAATCATAGCCTGAATATCCCGGACTTGCTGCTCAGAAGGATAAGCCCGAAACTGCGTCGTGTCCAGAACCGCTCCGATGAAAAGGAGCTTCTGAGAGGGAGTCAGGTGTGACTTCGGCACGTTGATAGTGAACCCCAGCGAATGCAGGAGGTCTGCCGTAGTCTGGAGGTGGGAGACGACTGCCTGGGGCGAGCCCGCCTTCAACAGCCAGTCGTCGAGATAGGGGAAGACTGGAACCCCTGATCTGCGCAGATAAGCTGCGACCACCGCCATCACTTTCGTGAACACCCGAGGGGCGCTGGTAAGGCCAAAGGGGAGCACGGTAAACTGAAAGTGCTCGTGGCCTATCGTGAACCGCAGGTAACGCCGGTGGGCCGGCAGGACGGGGATGTGAAAGTAAGCGTCCTGCAAGTCCAACGCTACCATCCAGTCTCCAGCGTCGAGGGCAGATAGGACCTGAGCTAGTGTCAACATTTTGAACATCTCCTTCCGGAGGAAGCGGTTGACGTTCCTGAGATCCAAGGTAGGACGCAGGCCTTTGTCTTTCTTGGGCACCAGAAAGTAGTGGGAATAGCAACAATGACTTATTTCTGGAGCAGGAACTCGCTCGATAGCTCCCTTGGCCAAGAGAGCTGTAACTTCCTGTTTGAGAAGGGCCAGATGATCCTCCGACATGCGATGGTGCTGAGGTGGCATGGCTGGGGGGGTAGACTCAAAGGGGAGGGAGTAGCCCTTTCGGAGTATCTGCAAACCCCACCTGTCCGACGTGATGGTGCGCCAGTGAGGGAGGTGATGGCGAATCCTGCTGCTCACTGGCGATTGGTGGCCCTGAAAGGTCGGACTAGGAGGGTTTGGAGGCTGCTGCAGAGGGGGCATTGGTGGACTGGCCCGCACGCTGGCTGGCTGAAGCACCTCCGTCAGGAGGTTAGTCCTGACTGCCGCGGCAGGTAGCTCGAGGTTGAGAGCCTCGGCAACCCTACACAACACCACTGCGTAAGAAGCTCCCTCCTCTGTAGCCACGGTAGGAGGAGACAACATGCCAAGGTTTGGGGAGGTATCCAGACCACTGGCTTCCCCCAACTCCTCTCTCCAGTCCGGGTCTTCCACTAGTCAGTTAAAGGGTCACCAGACCCCTCCCAGTCCTCCTCACCCTCCTATGGTTGCCAATCTGGCCTGAAAGAAGCACCAGGGTGGAACAGGGGTACAAAAGTACCCGTTGGCGCCAGATCCGGCGTCGGTCCGGCTCCGTGTCCAAGTCAGGGTGGAGGCCGGGGTCAACATTGGCTGGGGACACAACAGACGTCGGATGCGGACGTGGTGCCAGTAGAATCGACGCCGGGGGAGGTGTTATCAGGTCGACCAACGCCAATCCGGATCCAGGCCTGGATCCAAGGGGACCCTGCGGGGCTGGAGCTGCCGACGTTGAAGGCCCAGGGCCCCCAGCCGAGTCCGCGGGGCCCAAAGGCGCACCAGCGGGGTCGGGCTGCCCAAAGATGGCATGCATCGCTTCGTAAAAGCTTTGAAGCTGGGCAGGGTACGCTCCGGCTCCCGGAAAAGGAGGGAAACTTGGAGCCGACCCTTCAGGCTCCGCACGCGGAACAGGCACCGTCCGCATCTCTCGTCGCGTCGGCCGACGGACGGGGAGAAGTCGAAGAGCGATGATGCTTCTTCGACTTCTTCTTGTGGTTCGACTTACCTGAGGAGTGCGAAGACTTAGAGGACGAGTGGTGGTGTTGACTCCGCGACCGGTCCCTCGACCTCCCACGCGACCGGGACCTCGAACGGAGCGGACTGCCGGGCCTCGAGAAGCTTTCGGGACCGCTCCCGCAAAGACTTCGGATTTATGGTCCGGCAGTCAGAGCACAACTTGGGGTCGTGGTCGCGCTCCAGACACCACAGGCACACGCAATGCGGATCGGTCACCGACATCAGTTTTCGGCAGGATCCGCAAGCCTTGAAACCGGGCATCCCTACGTGCACCAGGAGTCGATAGCCTCAAAGACTATGTCGAAAAAAGTCACAAAAAAGTCAGTCAAAAAGTGACTGGAGGTACCGCTCTCTTCGGATCTGCGCTGGCTGGCGCGGAAAAAGAAAGAACTGACGTCAGCGCGCGAGGGCGGCGTCTAAGTAGCTACTGCGACGTCATCCTGGCGACCACGACACCAACAACGATCGCGGAGTCGACCAACGCCACCTTTTGACACGCAGGGGTACTGCGAACGAAAAAATTCTCCGGATCCAGTCTGACGCTAGGGGTTAATTCTAAAGGTAAGGAATCTATAACTATTTGTCTCTTTCAGATACAAGCATCATGGGACCGGTTTCAGGGTAACACCCCTCATCAGCCAGGCTAGCTTGAATCCAGTGGCTAAGTGAGCAAGGGAACCACGTCTGGGCATACCCTGCCAACTTAGGGCGAACAAAGCAAACACAAGGAGAAGATGGACGGAGCGCTGAAACTTGCAGACACTCACCCCCAGTCACAGATCTGGGTTGAATTCATCATCCTTCTTTAGCTCACTTCGCCACCTCAGTTCAGACCCAGCTATATGCAAATCAGTCTTGACCCTGTGCCTCATGGGAACAGTCCAGCCCGAACTGCCAAGCCAGGTCTTCCCTGGCACAGGGCAAGACTGATTTGCATATAGATGTTCTCATTGAAGCTCAATACATCAGATATACAATTAAAAATGCAATATGCCATGTTATTTCAATTTAAAAAAATGTAAGAACTTTGAGACCTCACCTTTGGAAAACCCTAACTTTTGTGTCACACTCCTTGCAATTTTGGATGTGGTTGCATCACTGTAGAGGTAAACTTCATCCACACTGTGCCAATCCACATGGCTGCGGCTCAACTTCAAACTATGGACAGCTGCAGTAAAAAAGAAAGGGATTTTAAACAATATCCTTACTAAAACAGCAAATTCCCATCTAAAACAAAAGGCGCATCATAGTACAAACACAGGATGTTAAAATTTATCTTAAGATTATGTAACTCGAGAAAAAATACAAATTTACCTTTAATACGGGAATATTTCCATAGATTATCATAGATTATAGGTCACACAAATAATGAAATGGAAATAACAGTTATAAGTCCTAATATGTATTTACTTAAAATAATCAATTGAGAAATGGAGATAAATATTTCTACATTTTCTTATTTAGTACTAGTTTTTCTTGTGCCAAACCTTGTGCTTTCACCCTCTGCCCCCATTAATCTACTGAATTATGCTGCTTTTACGATATAGGTGTAGAAGATTACTTGAACTGCTTTTTTGTAATTAAAATAAGCCCCCCTCCACAAGCCACTATCCAGATGGGGGGTATTCTGGGACTGAGTCCGCAATTTGCATGGTAGTTCTTTTTCCGTATATTCTCCAAAACTGTTGCCACTCTATCCCCCCTCTGCCTCAGGGAGAGGGTACCCGTCGGAGAGGAATATAGATATGCTGTTTGCTAGGTCTCCCTCATGTGGGTATAAAGACAAGATCTGGAGAGGAGGGGAGAAGAACCCCCTCCCAAAACTTTATATAGGAATGAGCGGATGTAGGAAAGTGGGTTTCTGTTGCAGTAACCCCCCCACTTTTTGCCTGATAACTGATGCACTTTTCCTTGGTGTGCCCTGGATCCCTGCCAATCAGGTACCCAGGGCCTGTGTTCCTTCCCTAAAAACTGTACTCAGCCTAAACCCAATTGGCATCTCTGGCCACAGGTAAGCCCCTGGTAAATGGTACCCTAGGTACCCAGGGCACTGTGACCAGAGAAGACCCCTAAGGGCTGCAGCACTTATTGTGCCACCCTTAGAGGCCCTGTACCCTGACACACACACACTGCCCTTGCAGGCTGAGTGTCTTGGTGCAGAACAAAACAGAGAGTCGACATGGCACACATCCCTGTGTGCCATGCCCACAAACACACTGCCCTGGCATACCTCAGTCACCCCTCTAGCTGGGTGCCCTATGCCAGTGGTGAGGGCACAGGTGCATGAGCCCTGTGCCCCTACAGTACCCAGGCCCATTCCTGGGCACTGTAAGTGCAGGGCTGCCATTCCGAGTATATGGTGCTGGGAGGTCGTCAGCACGTACTCCACAGCACCATGATGGCTGCACTGAAGACTGAGAAGTTTGGTATCAAACTCCTCAGCACAGTAAACCCACACTGATGCCAGTGTGGGATTTACTGTAAAATGCACGTCAGAGGGCAACTTAGAGTTACCCCTGAACCTAACCTACAATCCACGCCTTGTCTGAGGGGCTGCCTAGGCTGCCACACAGCAGACATGTTGCTGGACCCCTGGGTAGAGAGCCATCCGCTCTCCCGGGCCTGCAACAATGCACGTCCTGGGTGAGGTGCTAGGCCCCTCCCCCAGGATGGGCAGGGGAAGCTTCAAAGGCATTCCGCCTTTGTGAGCTTCCCCAGACCACTTGCTGTACTCAGCAACTGGTCCCCACCGGTTCCTCCCCCATCCTGGTGGGAAGACTGGAGGAAACACCAAGGGAGGAAAGGGGGTGTGCCACCCTCTGCCAACCCCACCCCTCAGGTGGGGGAGGCGAGGTGAAGCACATCTCCGGGCTCTCGCCATCTTGAAGATGGGGAGCCCTGCCCAATCAGGACTAGGCTCCTGCCCCCTCCCACAGGAGAGTGGCAGGATAGGGGTGTACCCACCCCAGGGCAGGGACCCATTGGTCCCTGCCCTTTACCTACCTGTAACGCCCCTAAATCTAGTATTTAGGGGCACCCTGAACCTTCCTTCCTTAGATTCCCGCAACCTAAGAAGAAAAAGGACGAAAGAAGACGCCCAGCAGAGGAGACTGCAGAGAACAACTGACTTGGCCCCAGCCCTACCGGCCCGTCTGCAGTTTCCAGAGATCCTGCGCCAAAAATAGTCTTGTCCTGCAGCCAGCGACCTCCAGAACCCCAGGGAGGACTGACTGCCTTCAACAAAGACCGGATCTCCTGTGAACAGCAGCTCTGTTCAAAAGAAACACCAAACAAAGACTCCGAGCCTGCTGAGGAGAAAGAAACCCGACGCCTGGAACCACCACTGCACCCGTCGCCTACAGCCCGAGTTCAAGTGGCCCACCGGTCCCAGCGAGGTCCCCCAGCTCTCCAGAGTCCGAGTCCACCGTGGGTTGACCCCTCCAGGACTCCCCGACGTCGCCTGCAGCCTCTGCACGGAGAACCCCCAACCGCGAGTGGCCCGGTAAGGTGAAATCCGACCTCAAAAGACACCCCTGCATCCAGACGCCCTGCGCCCTGGAGAAAGGAACCCGAGGTGCACCTACGTCCCCGAGCCCTCCAACTTACCTGCCCAGCTGTTGGTTCCTCCTGGAAGTCTTCCTGGACCGAGCCTGCAGCTGAAAACCAAAACCGAAAATTTCCATTGAAATCAACAGGGCACCCGACCTCAAAACAGCACTCTGCACCCGGCCGCCCTAGTGCCGCTGAGGGTGCCTCTTTGGTGCTAACTTGGTCCCCAACGTGCCCTGATCTTAACCCTAGGAGCTTTGCTCCCACAACCCCGTGGCCTGCTTGCCAGCCGCCACCAACCGGAGTCCCCCTATCCTCCATAGGATAACATTGGGCCTCAACACTCTGCACCCGGCCGCCCTAGAGCCGCTGAGGGTGCAACAACAGTGCATCACTGACCCTGGGAGACCCCTGAGTCTAACCCCAGAACCCTAACTCAAAAGACCGATTACTTACCTCGAGACCGATAACTCATTTTTCCTCATAGGATAACATGGACACTTTTTCTTCCAAAAAGTTTCTAAGTGTCGACTTTTGAAAACAAGAATATTCTTTAAAAATCGTACAGACTACCAAAACGTAATTACTTACCTGTTTTAAGTAAATGTCCCAGGGCTGAACCTAGGAGTCCAGCACTGGATTACAAAAGTAACGTTAAAAGTAACTTACCGGCGAATTGAATTTTCTTACATAGGGATCCATTGACTGGTTTTCTGTGAAATTTCTTCTAAGTGTCCACTTTTGAAATACCAAAATATTGCTTAAAAATCACAACAGTAACGAATTCCGAATTACTCACCTACTATCAGGAGAGACCTCAGTACTGCATCTTTTAGTCCAGTACCGACCATGAAAAGTAATTTTTACCGTACTTACCAGTAACTGGAAATTCCTCTCATAGGATATCATTGCCTGCTTTTTGTTGAAAAAGTTTCTAAGTGTCGATTTCTGAATCATACAAATATTCTTTAAAAATCGTACAAACTACAAAAACGTAATTACTTACCTGTTTTAAGTAAATGTCCCAGTGCTGAACCTAGGAGTCCAGCACTGGATTACAAAAGTAACGTAAACATACTTTGCTTGCAAACTGTAATTCCTTCCCTAGGATAACATTGGTAATTTTACCCAGAAAAGTTTCTAAGTGTCAACTTTTGAAATACAGTAATATTCCTCAAAAATCACTACCATAACCAAAACGCTTTTTCTCACCTGTTTACAGGAAGTGTCCCGGGACTGAATCCAAGATCCAGTCCCGTGGTTAGAAAAGTAATCCAAAAAGTAATCTATTGCATTTAACCAGAAATTTCCATTGAGCTCAATGTATAATTGTGTTTAAAATTGTGTTGCATATTGCAACAACTGTAACTATTGCATTCAAAAGTCTATTGCCAATTGAACAGTAGTTAACTAAAGCATCTCATTCTGAGAAAGTATATTTTGACACCCATTGTTGGTTCTAAAATAAAACAACTATATTTTTATATACAAACCATTGGCCTAGAGTTCAGTTCTTGAGTGTGTGGCTTCATTTGCTGACTGAGTGTGTACAACAAATGCTTTACACTGTCCTCTGATACTGCCTTACTGCTCGACCAAGCTACCACTTTAGAGAGTAAGGTTATATCTAACTTTAGCCTCTGCCAAACCTCTGGGGACTGTGGACTCTGTGCACACTGAACCTTACTTTGGTGCAGTATATACAGAGCCACTTTCTTACAGCGGACAAGGAGATCCACTACCTTCAATGTAAGGAAATAGGTTACTTTAGATACAACAGCATGGTAAGTGTCTTCATGTCATTTCAAGCCACACTGTTTTCAGCTTTCATCACTTGTTTATTCTAGCCAACAAAATGTATTACTAGTTCACCGTTCATCATTTAATAGAACGCTGCTATTCTCTAACTAGATCATCACCATCTTGGATTTTAACAATGATAGCAAGGTCAGAGGCCAAAACGACTCCCTTCAACTCCGTTTTATACAGAGCGATATGGGCATCTCGTAAAGTGCCTACATATGGATCCTCACATTCAGCTTCAAACAGTCCATCATTACCACAATCCACACTCGGCAAGGGTTAGCGTGCAAATTATAGGCATCAGTCCACCACATCAAGAATGCAAAAAAAAAAAAAAGGGGTTCGAAACAGACCCATGTCACAAAATTAGCCAAATTTGCGCACACCAGGTCAGAAGAGGCAGAGGGGCGGCAGGACTCCTCGGAAACCAAACAACACTCTGAAGATGGGGCCCTGACCCTGGCGGATGTAATGGAGGCGATCCAGGGGGTCCGTACCGCGTTGGAAAATAAGATTGACACAGTGTCCACCGAAATTACTTTGATACATGCAGACCTGAGGAACATGGGTGACAGGGTCAATGCGACTGAGGATTCTGTTGCTACCCTTCAGCACTCTACCAAAACGCAGGAGACTACGGTTAAACGCCTATAGGCCCAGACTTTAGACCTTGAAGCCAAGCTAGAGGATTATGAGGGGCGGGCTCGAAGAAACATTCGAATTTTGGGAGTGCCCGAAAAAGCAGAGGGTCAAGCTGTGGACCTTTTTGTTGAGGCCCGGATCCAAAATAATTTGCAACCTCGCACCCTCTCAAGCTATTTTTTGGTGGAACGGGCCCATAGAGTTCCTGGAGGTCCACCTAAACCTGGGGCCCTACCACGCCCAATACTCGTAAGAATTTTCAACTTCCGAGATAGGGACAATATTTTACAGACAGCTAGGGCCGCTCCGCCGCTTACATTTGAGAACTCCACCATCACCTTCTTTCCCGACTTCACTTATAAAGTGCAACTGAAACGCAGGTCCTTCCTGGAAGTCAAACGGGCACTCAGAAGCCATAACCTAAAATACGCAATGCTTTTCCCGGCGAAACTTCGTGTACAGGCTGATGGAAAGTCGTGGTTCTTCCAAACTCCAGAAGACGCTTGGGACTGGTTGGAGAGGTGGCGAGCCACCAATGTACAGAAACACTCTCCGCCACCTGGTGAACATGGAACAGAGGATCGTTTGGACTGAAACATTCACACCAAGAGGGACTACATCATGGCTGTCATCGGTTTTACAGTAAGAAGTCGGCCACGCTCGTGATAGTCAGTAAGGTCTTTTGCGCAGTTCTGGGACATGTGGGCGGACAAAACCACAAAGAAACGTTTGGTGACTATTTTTGATTAAAGACTTTGTTCTCCTCTGCAGTTTTCCAGGTTTTGTATGCTTAGGTCTTGATTCATAGTGATCCTAGACTCAGTCCTGACAATTAGACTGTCGAAGGGGGGAGTGTTTAATGTAACTGGGGTGCACTTGAATACGCACAGAGTCAGAATTTTATTATGTGTGCGCGTGGGCAAAAAACACCGGCTTTTTGGGGGGGATAGAGGCCACTCTCTTGGACTGTTTAGGCTGAGCAGCATCCCCTTATACATGGTTTTCTTATTTTTGGGTACACAGGCGCTCTGCAAAATTGGGGGGTGGGCAGTTCTAAGTCCACGTTGCAGGGAGGCAGGGTGGGGGGGGTTCCAGGGAGTTACAGGGGTTTTCTTTGTATTTTTCTTTTCAGTTTAGTATGCAGTCGTCAATTGGGTCGTCAATATGGTGCTTCTGTACTTTCTCATGTCCAAATGTGCATTATCTTCATTATGGAGCTAGATGGGCCAGGTCCGATTATACCTACAGTTGTTCCTTGTTTGCTGGGGAAGGGGAGCTTCCGACTCACAGGTTTAAATGAGTGTTGATTGTACTTCGAGTCCTCTAAAGGGTCGCCTTAAATTACTCTCATGGAACGTGAATGGGTTAGGCGATCGCATCAAGAGGGGCATAGTGTTGCAATATTTAAAACGACACTCCCCAGACATAGTTTTACTCCAAGAGACACACATACATGGCAATTCCTACTGTGAACTTAATAGATGGGGTTATAAACTGATTGCTCATGCAGGATACACGCGAGGTTCCAGAGGGGTGGGCATTCTAGTGCGTACCTTCCTCCCACTTCAGGTGCACAAAGTTACAGGAGACCCTCTTGGTAAATTCGTTTCAATTTCGGGGCAATGGGAGGGAAGGTCCCTAAATGTAACTTCTATCTATGTGCCCCCCAAACTTCATTCCTCTACCTTGACCGACCTTGGTCCAGACATGCTTAACCTGCCCGAGGGCGACATACTTGTGGGAGGGGATTGTAATGCTGCACTTAACGGTGACCTTGATCGACTGCCGTTCAGACATGGGGAGTCACCTGGTAAGCTTCTGACAGAATTTCTGGAGGCCATGGGACTGATCGATGTATGGCGTATATGCCATCCTACAGCTAGACAATACACCTTTCACTCCGGGGTTCATGGGAGTATGTCCCGCATTGACTATCTCTTCTGCAAGGCTTCCCAAATTTGGTGAGATTAGTTTTCTCCCATGGGGAATTTCCGATCACTCCCCGATTGTGACCTACTACGGGGGTATATCGCCCCCCACTGGTCGCGAGATGGTGCTCAATTCATGGTATCTTTGCATACCAGCGATACGCGATAAATTGACCGTAGCCACTCAATCTTATTTTACTGAAAACGAGGGCTCGGTAGACTCTGACGTAACATTGTGGGAGGCAGACAAGGCTGTGATTCGAGGGTGCGGAGTGGGGGCAGTGGCAGGACACAAGAAAGAGAAGCGTAGACAGCTTGAAGATATAGAGAGAGAGGTGGGATTGCTTGAAGCAGACATGGCTACAACTGCATCCTCCAACGCCTCACATAAATTGGCCATTAAATAAAAAGAATATAGAGATATTGCGGAGGATGCCGCCAGAACTCAATATCGTGCCACTCAACATCGCATATATGACATCGGTGATAAAGCCAGCAAGTTGTTAGCATGGTTGGATAAGAGAGAGTTGGCCAATAGGTGGGTAGCTGAAATTTCAGACTTGCAGGGCACCAGTCATCACGATAGAGTCGGCATTGCGGAAACATTTGCCAGTCATTTCAAAACGGTCTATGCCCCCTCGCCCAGGTCTACCCAGGATGCAGCAGCGGAATTACTTTCCACGCTGCCTTTGCGACAACTGGACCCCCAAGAGGTGACAGATCTTGATGCTGATCTGACTACTACAGAGGTGTCTAATGCGATAGGCGCGTTGCAATCCGGGAAAGCTATGGGCCTGAGTGGCCTCCCAATCGAGCTCTATAAATCTACTGCCTCAATTATCGCACCATTTTTAGTGCGAATGTATGACGAAAGTGTGACCCGGGGTACTCTGCCTGAAACGCAGAGGTTAGCCAATATTGTTGTCATACATAAAAAGGGCAAACCCCCGGATCGTTGCTCCTCATACAGGCCAATCTCCCTCTTCGACCCAGAGGTCAAGATACTAGCCAAAATTCTGGCCCTTCGCCTCTCTCCCTGTCTCCATAAATTGATTCATCCCGATCAATCCGGCTTTATGCCAGCCAGAAACACGGCACTTAATCTTCGTCGCCTGTTCGGAGTGTTGGGTCAGGCCTCCACTATTCAGGAGGACTCGGTGATCATGTCTTTAGACGCAAAGATGGCTTTTGATATGATTGAGTGGCCCTTCCTGTTTGCTGCTTTGGAGAGAGATGGATTTGGCAAACGGTTCTTATCCTGGGTACGTTTACTTTACTCGCGCCCCCTGGCCCGGATCACGGTAAATGGTGGCAGATCAGAAACTTTCGAGCTGGGTAAGGGCACTAGGCAGGGGTGTGCCCCCTGTCACCTCTTCTTTTCGCCCTAGCCCTTGAACCTCTGGCCATATGGATTAGGGGTGATCCCTTGATTCGTGGACTTAACTGGTCGTTGGATTGGGCAGATAAAATCTCCCTCTATGCCGACGACATTTTACTTTATCTGGCCCGACCCCGATTTTCGATCCATAGGGTGCTTCATATTTTTGCTCTGTTCCAAAAATATTCTGGTTATACCATCAACTGGGACAAATCCCTGGTCTACGTTCTGAGTGGAGAGCACCCGATCCTACCCTTAGGTTGTGAGGCCCAGATAGTCACAGAAGGCTTCCGATACCTCGGCATATATATCACTAAAGACGCAGGAGTCTTCCACCTGCAAAACCTCGTTTCTCCTCTTCACCGTTTCCGGGCTGATGTTCAGCACTGGAAATCACTACCTCCAACACTCCTGGGACGAGCCGCCCTTTATAAAATGATGGCACTTCCCCGCTTTCTTTATGCCCTACAAAACACACCTTTTTTGGTCCCGTTGCAATATTTTCTAGCTATTGACTCCGAGGTACGCTCCCTCTTGTGGAATAATGGTACACCCCGCATCGCCCTGGTCAAACTCACCAAAAGCTGGTATGACGGTGGAATCGCTCTGCCAGCCATTAGATCTTATTACTGGGCTTCACAGCTGACGGTTCTCAACCATTGGATGCTCGACCCATCACTGACCCGGCATATAGAATGGATAGGTACAATGTCTCTTCTGGTAACTATCTCAGGGCACTGTATGGTGGGAAAAAATACACACCCAAACACACCCCGACTTCTACTACAGTTTCTATTTGGCACACTGCAACTGCGGCGCTGGGCTGGAAAGGGAAGATTACGCAGGCCACTCCGCTGCTTGAATCCAGTCAATTAGGCATGCTCTCACAACAACCAGGGTTTGATAAGTGGGATTTTATTGGCCTTTCGAAAGTCGGAGACCTATGGATGGGGGGGGGGGGGGGGGTTGTTCCGTTTGGGGACCTACAAACTCAATATCAACTTCAGGTAGGGGAAACTTTTCGATACCTTCAGGCACGAAATGCACTACACAAAGCAATACCCAAAGGCTCTGATTTACCACCCTGCTCCCCTTTAGAATATAGACTACTAGATGATTATCTCCCAGAAAAAGCGATTTCGTTAAAGTACCAGAAAATTCTTAATAACCTACCCGAGACCCACGATAAAATACGAATAAAATGGGCTGAGGAGGTCGGAGATTTTGACGATGAGGACTGGAGGGAGGCTTTGGCATCACCACGGGAAGTGGCTATCCGCTCCCGCTTCAAACTTATACAACTTAAAATACTCCATAGAGCATATTATACCAGCTCTACGCTTGTTAAGATGGGTCTTTTGGTCTCCCCTGCCTGTCCTCGTGGTTATGGACACACGGGCAGTTTTTTACACCAGAGGTGGGAGTGCCCCATCCTTCAGAGGTACTGGAGAAGGGTGGTTTCGGCCATGTCTCAGATCTGTCATAAAACAATTGAGGCCTCCCCACGCCAGTGCCTATTAAATATCTGGGAGGCCACGGATTAACAAGATTTGAGAAACTTTGGGTCACACTAGGATGCATGGTGGCGAAACGTAATATTGCCAGAACGTGGAAGGGCGGGATCGATTTGCGACACACTGATTGGGAATCCGATATGGATTGGTGTATGCAAGCAGAGAGATCGGTGTATGAAAGCAGGGGATGCCCTGGTAAATGGACTAAAATATGGGGCCCCTGGAATGAGAGTAGAGATTTTATTTGTATTCCCTTTAACGAAGCGCCCCCTGAGGCAGAGGAAAACGAGACACTAAGGCTTTTCTTTATCACACGGGAAGATGATACAATTGCCTTGTTTTTGACCCAATGTAATGTGTTATTTTGAATGTATTTTTTTTATTTTTCTAGTGATTATTTTACGGTTTGTGACTGCACCTGTTTTGTTTGATATTGATTTGTGTTTATTTTTATTTTCAATAAAAAGATTTAAAAAAAAAAAAAGAATGCAAAGAAAAAGATAGAGATGCTTGGAAAGTCAAACTGTTGATACTAATCCTCCATCACCTGAAGGAGATGCAGAATGAGAAATATCTGCAGTCTGGAATAAGGAATCAGCATTATGAGTTGTGGGAACAACATTCTAAAACCACAAGGCAATCAAATGCCTTAAACTTCAGTCTCTCATATGACTAACACTCCATTTTGAAGACACAAGTTAGATCTAGGATGGTCCACTAAGAACTGTAGCCTCTTAGTTGGACTGATGTCCAATATCGCCTGATATCGCCATAGCCATCCCGGACGGCTACAAGATCACCCGCAGGGACCGCACCAACAAACCAGGAGGAGGAATAGCCATTGTCCACAGGAATACCCTCAGAATTTCGACCAGCACTGAAGACACCCTCAGCACGGCCGAACACCTACACTTCCAGATCCACATCGATCACAACACCACCCTCAGAGGAACCCTCGTCTACAGACCCCCCGGACCCCGACCACAGTTCTGCGACTCCGTCACCGACGTCGTCAGCACGCACACCCTTGCTTCCACAGACTACATCCTCCTCGGAGACCTGAACTTCCACCTCGAGAACGCCAACGACAGCAACTCCACCACCCTGCTCGACAACCTCGCCAACCTCGGACTCAAACAGCTCGTCACGACTCCCACCCACTCCGCCGGACACACGCTCGACCCCATATTTTCCGCCAGCAACCATGTCACCTTCAGCCACACCACCGAACTCCACTGGACCGACCACCGCTGCATCCACTTTTCCTTCCAGAAACACACCACGCACAACCACCCGCAACGAATCCCACACCACAGCTGGAACAAGGTCACCGAAGACCAGCTAATCACCACCCTCGCCTGAGGCCCACCAACCGACCCCACCGACACCGACACAGCCGCCCGCATCTTCAGGCAATGGATCGACGACTGCGCCAACACTCTCGCCCCGATCAGGAAACCCTCAAACAGACGCACCGACAGGAGGGCTATCTGGTTCACCACCGACCTCCAGGCCTCCAAGCAGACATGCCGAAGACTCGAGAAGAAGTGGCGCCTCGAACAGACACCAGACAACCACGCAGCCCTCAAGAACGCCACCCGCAAGCACCACCAACTCATTCGAACCGCCAAAAGGACCTCCTTCAAGGAACACATCAACAACAACGCGCACAACAGCAAAGAGCTCTTCAACATCGTGCAAGAACTCGCCAACCCCAGCTCCAACGACATCCCGCCGTCACAAGACCTCTGCAACTCCCTAGCCACCTTCTTCCACCGCAAGATAGCAGACATCCACGACAGCTTCAACACCCAGACCCTCCCCCCTGACAGACACCGACACTTCAGACTCACCGCCCGCCAACAACACCGGCCTCCTGCTCTCCTGGAACCACGTCAACGATGACGACACCATCAAAATCATGAACACCACCCACTCCGGATCACCATCCGACCCCTGCCCCCACCACATCTTCAACAAAGCGAGCTCCATCATCGCACACCAACTCCGGAAGATCATCAACAGCTCCTTCGAGACCGCCACCTTCCCGGAGAGTTGGAAACACGCCGAGATCAGCGCCCTACTCAAGAAACCCAAGGCGGACCCAAAGGACCTCAAGAACTTCCGGCCCATCTCCCTGCTCCCGTCGAAAGTCATCGAGAAGACTGTCAACAGGCAACTGACCCACTTCCTAGAAGAGAACAACATCCTGGACTCGTCCCAATCTGGTTTCCGCAGCAACCACAGCACCGAAACCGCCCTCATCGCCGCCACCGACGACATCAGGGCCCTGCTGGACAGTGGCGAAACCACGGCCCTCATCCTCCTGGACCTCTCGGCCGCCTTCGACACCGTCTGCCCCCACACCCTACGCACACGCCTCCACGACGCAGGGATCCGCGACAAAACCCTGGACTGGATCACCTCCTTCCTCACCGGCAGAAACCAGAGAGTCCGCCTCCCCCCATTCCGATCTGAAGCCACCAAGATCACCTGCGGCGTACCCCAAGGATCATCCCTCAGCCCGACCCTCTTTAACGTCTACATGGCACCGCTCGCTAACATCGTCTGATCGCACGACCTCAACATCGTCTCGTACGCCGACGACACCCAGCTGATCCTCTCCCTCATCAAGGACTCGGCCACCGCCAAAACCAACCTCCACGAAGGAATGAAGGCCGTCGCAGAACGGATTAAGACCAGTCGCCTGAAAACTGAACTCTGACAAAACGGAGGTCCTCATCCTCGGCTCCACCCCCTCCGCCTGGGACGACTCCTGGTGGCCGGCCACGCTGGGAGCTGCACCGACACCCACCAACCACGCACGCAACCTGGGGTTCATCCTGGACTCAACACTTTCAATGACCCAACAAGTCAACGCCGTCTCCTCCTCCTGCTTCAACACCCTCTGCATGCTTCGCAAGATCTACAGATGGATCCCCACCGGAACGAGAAGGATGGTCACCCAAGCCCTCGTCAGCAGCAGGTTGGACTACGGCAACGCCCTCTACGCGGGAACCACGGCCAAACTCCAGAGAAGACTTCAACGCATACAGAACGCCTCCGCTCGCCTCATCCTTGACATCCCCCGTCACAGCCACATCACTACCCACCTGAGAGACCTGCACTGGCTCCCCGTCAACAAGAGGATCACCTTCAAGCTCCTCACCCACGCTCACAAAGCTCTCCAGAACGCTGGACCAGCATACCTCAAACGACTCACCTTCTACACCCCGAACCGCCAGCTTTGCTCCGCTGACCTCACCCTCGCCACCGTCCCTCGCATCCACCGAACGACCTCCGGCGGCAGATCATTCTCCCACCTCGCCGCCAAGACATGGTTCACCCTCCCCATCCACCTGCGACAGACCCAGGACCTGCTGACCGTCAGAAGACTTCTCAAGACCTGGCTGTTCGATCAGTAGCAGCACTCCTCCCCCTCCCCCCACTTCAGCGCCTTGAGACCTTCACGGGTGAGTAGTGCGCTCTATAAATGGATTGATTGATTGATATAGAACAGGGTGGAGGACACCATTGCTTTTGTCACCAGAAAAGGCAGGATTAGAAGCTCTGTCCGTTTTCAATAGAAAAAACATCTTTCATTGCTCAAATTAGAAAGAGCTTCTAAACCTTCATCAGAACACTTGAAGGTTTTCACCGAGGTTGAGGAGGTTTTGTCGACTGTAGTGGAGGAAATTATTGAGCACAGTCCCTGCAGACTATTAAGACAACTCAGAGGTTCAGCATGATCCCAGACCAATTATGTCAGTTTTGCAGAAGACCCACTCTCTCCTATGATTTTTCTCCTTACAGCTACATGCTCTCCCACCTCCCCCCTCCTATAGCCAGAGTGGCATTCATCACATGAGGAAAGAAATTTAGAGGACGATTGATCACAATTGAGTCTTTGGGAACTCCTAGCTTTAGCAGAAGACAGTGTGGCATGTATGACTTATCCTGTACTGAAAAAGAAAATTCAAGGAAATGTTTGGCGCAAAACAGGCCCTCAACTTAGAAAACCACAAAGCCTTTGCTAATTAAAAAGAAACTTCATATCCAGATGATATAGCCTTAAAGTAACATTGATTTGGATGCAACTGTCCGAACATATGGTTTGGGATTCAACTGTCCCAGACTTGTATTCCTGGGCCACCTTATTCACTGAAGGTTTGAGGAGATTCTCCACACTGAAAGGCAGATTTATAGCCAGATCTACAAAACAAGATAGTTGTTCAAACTGTTTGGTTTGCAATATGCACTGCATTTTTGGGAAACTACAAATTGCATCTTTGCAATCGATATTACCATATCTCACCCATTTACATCTCCATTGCCTCTAATCATACCCAGATAGCAAGTAATATGTGATATTTTTAAACTGCAATGTAACTGTTAATGTTTTTTTTTGTCTTTTTTTGTTAAATGAAACAAAGGTTTTGTAATGTCCATGCCATCTGATACCTGCCTCTTCTACCTTTTTTTTATTAAGGTATGCACATCATTAGTAGAAATACTTCTCTGATAATTAACAAGTATGCATTTTCTGCTTCAAGTCCAAAATCTTCAATCATGTTGTCACCAAATGGAGATGGCAGCATTCATGTCTTAGACAGAGATGACAGTGTGGTCACAGGAAACCACAGTTTTTGCTCAGCTCTCACTACACTAAGGTAAGTAGGACCTAGCGCAGTTCTTGGGCTTGTTTGGGCACAAGGGAGAACGGTACCTAAACCAGATGCTACAGTTGCAACCCCTGGCTAACTAAAATAGCATTGGCTCGACTAACCTATTTTATTTTGTATCCATTTAGTGTAATAAAACGTGAATTTACCTGGCGTTGGAAAAGAAATAACACACTAGGTAGCAACAAATTAAACATGTTTTAGACAGGAGTGACCAATTTATATTTGACTCCTTTTGGGAATAAGCGTTGTTGGCATTAAGGGAATCCTTCTCAACACTATCAATGGTCACAAATACCAACAAAAGGAGCCCTCAATATGACAGATCTTGCTGTAATTTGTCACCAGTACATATCAAAGGCAGTTTTGGAGAGAGTGTGGAGAAAGCACTACGCGCCAGAGGCCAAAGTCATCTATCTGGAGGCACTAAAAAAATATCATGCTCTATGCAGAACAACCTGTGCCTCCTTTTACAAGGATAAAATTATGATCGCTCAAAACTGCCAGAAAACCCTATTTAAAGTGGTGACAGAACTCTCTGCGCCTAGCACGTTCTTGCCATCCCCCTCCCTTTCATTACATCACTGCAACAAACTTGCGCTGTTTTTCCACAATAAAGTTGCGTCTATCCACCGCAAACTTGAGCTGGATTCCTCGTCTTATGACAACTTTATCTTTCCTACTTCACAACTTTCTGAACAGGTCAAAACTGTCCCCTCTGATTTTCCTCTGTTGAGTCCTGTCAAGTTAAGGCCTGGCTCCCACTTGACTCGATCTCTCTGAAAAATCTTCTGGGTAGCATCAAGTCTGGCTCCCCATTGGACCCTCTCCCTCCATCTAAGCTCAACCTTTTGGATGAGTCTGCCCTCGAGGTGATTCTTAATCTCCTTAATTCCTCCTTAAATTGTGGGCAGCTACCTTGTAACTGGAAGCACGCTCTTGTACTACCTTTGCTGAAAAAGAATGGTTTGGATCCCCTCTGCTGGTCTAACTACAGGCCTATATCTCTTTTTTCCACCTTCTCCAAAATACTGGAAAAACACTTTAATTCTCAACTTTCTGCTCATGTGACAGGGCATATGCTATTTCATCCTTCTCAATCTGGCTTCCGCCCTGGTCACAGCACGGAATCAGCTTTGTTGGGGGTCACAGAGGACCTTAGGCAGCAGCTTGATTGTGGGGGCACAGCAGCGCTCATCCCGTTGGATTTGAGCGCTGCCTTCGATACGGTCTCTCACTCTATTCTGGTGGAGCGCCTAAAAAGCTCAGGAATTGTAGGTGTAGCCCTGCAGTGGCTGATCTCTTTCTTAAAGGATCGCTCTTTTCAAGTTTTTTCTCATACTGCTAAATCTAACTGTTGCTTTAACATCTGGAGTACCGCAGGGCTCGATCCTGAGTCCTCTGCTTTTTAATCTCTATGTTCGCCCATTGGCGGACATTGCAGAAAAATCTGGGTTGACCATTTTTTCATACGCACACGACACGCAGATAATTTTTTTTCTGTCACCTGCTCAACATCAGGATCCTTCACTACTCAAACTTGGCCTGCACAACATCTCCTTGTGGATGTCCAGAAATGCTCTAAGACTGAACGGTTCGAAGACGGAGGTTCTCATCCTGGGGAACAATCCCGAGCTCTGGGGAGCCAGCCATTGGCCTGTCTCTCTGGGAACTTTGCCGGCTCCGGTCCCCAAGGTTAAGAACTTAGGATTTACCATCAACTGTAAGCTTTCTCTCGCTGCCCAAGTCTCGGGAATCACCTCTGCCTGCTTTGCGACTCTTAAGTGGCTAAAGAAAATCCTCTGGCTCATTCCATCAGCAGCTCAGAGAACTGTCTTGCAGGCCTTGGTGATCTCCAGACTTGATTACGGTAATGTACTGTATCTGGGTGCGGATAAGACTCTGTCCGTCGTTTCCAGCTCATTCAGAATGCGGCAGCTCGTCTGCTTTTTCGGTTGCCTTGTCACACTTCTGTTTCCCCTTTGCTGCATCAACTTCACTGGCTCAAAGTTAGTAAGCGTATCGAGTTTAAAGCTCTCTGCTATATGTTTAGAGCTCAGCACAGCTTGGCCCCCGTGTACATACGTAACCTTGTCAAGCCTTATTATCCCTCTCGCAATCTAAGTTCGGCCAGTCTCTCCCTCTTCTCAGTTCCTAGAGTGCGGTTGACCCGTATGGGTGGCCGCTCATTTTCATTCTTGGGGCCTAAACTGTGGAATTCCCTTCCGCTGGAACTGAGGACTTGTCAATCTCTCCTGGCTTTCCCGAAAAAGTTTAAGACCTTTCTTTTTAGCCAGGCTTAATTGCCAACTGACCTCCATCAACCTCGCTACTTCCGCTTTTCAGCGCCGAGAAACCCTGTTGGGTAGCTGTGCGCTCTACAAATTTTCAAATAAAAGGCAGAGACCTCTCACCTACATCCTTACACGGTATCTCATACACCTGCCCAATCTCTGGAGCCAATGTATTGTGATGCACCTATTGGCCTCCACTAGACACAATGCTACAAAGTTATATCTTTATTATTTTTTTACCATAGGTCAAGTCCCACAATACAGTATAACATTGTGCAAATAGTAAGAATGCTCACAACAAATTCATTCTTGTTCACAGAGTCATTCCAGAACTAGATAATATTCACAAAATTCCATACCTTGTTGAATAAGTCTCACTTATCTGAATCACATTTGTGGAAAGAGTCCATAACGTTAGGGTAAATCATATGGATCATTTTACAGATATAATATGCCTGTGCAAACTTTCCTTTGGGGGAGCTTGAAACTTGCATTGCTATTACTTTGAACTGTATACCCAAGTACCCGCTCCCATTCTGAATTGGTGTTGAGATTTTTCAGCTTTCTCTTTATTCTCTAATTAGGAGCTGTGTAATATTTTCCGCACAGAGTACTCCATATATTATTGTTGCTGTTATGAACTGAACCTTTTAACTATCCTAGAAATTGTGAGAGTGTACCAGACCCTAGCGATCGGTCTAGAGCAGGATCCCAAATCGCACGGATTGCGTTCAATAGCTTACCATGGAACACAAATTGCCTTAGATGGACCTAAAATTTATCTTGCTTTTTGAAAAATGTGGAAGGGCTCGCTGTTGTACAGGCCTCCCATTAACATACAACCCCCTTTCTCAAACAACCTGCTTTTTCTCCTTCCCTCCTCACATCAGCAAACCGTGGTACTCCCAATATAGTACCACTGGATGAAACAGTGTGTTGCAAAAACCTGTTGGCTACCTCTCCCTAGATAAAACAGTATGTTGGAGCCTGTAGTTTGTTTTGTCATTAAAATATATCATAGTTCAAAAGATCCTTGCATGGCTCAGATTCGACACAATGATCAATTCTCATCTTACAAAAATATACTCTATTTTACTTGATTGGTGTGGTGTAGAGTAAAATAAAGATATGCCATTACCTGGGTGCCAAACTCCCCAAAGGTCAACGCGATCAGTGTGTAATCAATTCTCACAATTTTTTCATCAACTTCGTATTAGCTCGCTCAAAAAAGGGGGTGAGGGGACACAGGATGATACTTTTTGAAAATAAATCATTTTATCTCTGCTGCATATACTTTCAGTGAACACAGTTCCATCCGATCTAGTGATTCCCCTAATCATCACATCCGGCCATCAGAGTCAAGTTGTGTATACTCTATCTTGTAACGAAGATAGAGACTGTCTTAAAGTATGCAGAGTAGGGGACAAAATCTACATAACACTGTTGGCTCCCAGAATCTGGGCCCTCAACCTCTGAATAATTAAAGGTGAAGTGGGGCAAAAATGAACTCCCTCCTCTACTGCCAAACAGACCTTGCTTGCCGTTGTAACAGGAGCACATTCAATATTTGGTGGGATGTGATAACTTGGGGGCAACAGAGACACTGAACGTGATGGGCAAATCAGGCAAGCAGCAATTTAAGCTACCCTTTGAGGGCAACAAAAAGGGAGTGCGTTTCCAGAACTGCACCCCGAAACGCACAGTCCTGCTGAATCCACCCACAGTCACACCATGGAGTAATCCATTGATTTCTAAGACACTAATGTTGGAAATGAGAGGTTGACTGGCCGCCATCATTACAAAAATAGACTCCCTTAGCCAGCGAATGGACATTATGAAGGAGAGACTTGATGTCAGAGCACAAGAGTTGATATGGCGGAGCAGCGCATATCAGACGTAGTAGATGACAATATACATTGCACCAAGATGCAAAAGAACCTCATGCTGGAATTGGACAAACTCAATGCCATGACATGACCTGTAGGCCTGCTCGTGCCGCTCAAACCTGCGCATAGTGGGCATTCTGAAGACCACCAACATCAGCGGCCAGAACACTATGTTGAAAATCTACTAGCCTCTGTGACTGGCCGAGAGAACCTCTCCCTGGTTGGTGTTTGTGGTGGAGAGAGCACACCACTTACTTACGCCTAGACTTGTTGTAGGGGCCCCCGAAACCCGATCATGGCAAAACCACTAAACTACAGAAACACTATTCCTCCCCTAGTTCCAGAGGAAAGACGCATACAATTCAAAGGCGCAGCAATCTCATCCTATCCAGATTTCACCCAATCTGTCCAGGAGGCCCAAAGTAAATTTGCACCAACCAAGGAGAAACGGAGTGAAATGGAAGTGCCTTATGCCATGCTCTACCCGGCTTGTCACCACTGCAGGAAAAACACATATCACTGCTTTCCCAGATGAAGCCAATACATTTATTAAGTAATCATTACGTCATCACATAAAATGGGATCTTTCTCTAATGGGGAGTTAATGGATTTCCCCACCTTAATGACTGAGCAGGATCTACCGCCTGGGCAATTCCGAACATATTAACGCACCAAGCGTTCTCTTTAGGAGCCATTTCGTATACGGCACACATTACCAACTACACACGAAGTCTACCAAACACTCCACATAGCGGGTACCCGGGGTAAACTTGTTAGGTGGCTCTACAGTGCCTTTTTACAACAGATGAACCATTACCGTAAAACACTGTGCATAGCTTTGTAGAAGGACCTAGTTCACAGTACACACCTCTGACCAGCTAAAGATACAGGATCTTGCACATACTCACGAGTACACCGGGCCTCTCCATACCCATCATGCCAGCAGAGCTGCTTCTTGGCCTCTTTCCTCGTCTGGCCTAGGAGGGTCCTGAGATTAAGTTCACGGACTTGGCCATAATATTAGCTAAACGTGCCATCGCTATACAGTGGAAACACAATAGTGCACCTGCAGTAACTACCTGGGTATGAATGCTGAACACATGGGGCCAGGCTGAGAGCACATTACTACATAGGGAGGAACAAGCAAATCTACAGAAATATTTTATTTCACATGCATGGGACATGCTTCTCGAGTAATTTAAAATGATCACCAAAGACGATACCCACTTGCTTTCAAGTGCTCCTGTTGAACGCAGAACTTGCTGTCCATTTCTATGTAATATGATCGCTGGGTTCCACTTACAGGCCTATAGTAGGCGAAATTAGTCAATGGATACGGTTTACCGATAAGTAGATGCCCAGTAAGCCCGGAAATACTATCTTATTACTGTTATATTTAGCATCGAGGGGGAAAGTGGGGAAGGGAGGGCAGAGGTTAATATTGGGGTTTCTTCGTGTTACATACTAAAAAGTACTTGCCACAAGACTGCATCCTCATAGGTCAGGCACACTACCTACAATCTACTATCAAACATTCTCTTTTCCTTGGGGCACAGTTTGGGCTGAATATTCCCCATAATGTCCAAAGGCAACACCAATACCTATAGTCCCCTCGGGCCCCAAGATGACTGGCGGGGAGATGGACCCGAAGCAGTTGAACCACAAATCAATATGTACTCAATGTAGCTGGGACTAAACAGCTTGCAAGACCACCTCTGGCCGATTTCAGAGAACTGAGTAATGCTAATCACGCTATTGTACTGAGCAACTATGTTTAAGCATTGCATACACCAGTTGTGTTTGAGGGATTGGTCCGTAGAGAAGTTTGGGCTCAACGTGGGAGGCACAAAGTTAGTAGGCATATTTCCTGGGCACTACATGATGCAGCAAGATCAAAGCGCAACTCTGCGCTACCACACATGGTCCACGGCAGCCAAATAAGTAATACTTGCCCAACGACCCACCGTCCACCTAAGAGACTCACACTCTGCCACAGTAAACCTATTGACCTGGAATGTCAGTGGAATAAATGACCCTGCAAAGCATGTCTGATCCGGTCTTCCCTCACCAGACACATGATCGACACAGCATTCCTCCAAGAGACCCAAGTGGCAAACTCTCACAAAAGTAAATTTACAAATAGATGGAGTTCTTATTGCTACTTCTCATCATACTCTAGGGGAGTTGAGATTCTAGTTAAGAAAAAAGGCACAGGGACGCTACTTATGAGAGCAAGGTATGATGGGAAAAGTCTACAACTACATCAATGACCCCAGCTACTTTACTTCTCTGATGTTGGGAACGACCTTATTACAGCACCACCCCACAAAGTAGGTGGCCATATCTCTCTCTTCTGCTTCAGTGCGACCTTGCCCTTCTGACTCGTGTTGGCGTCTGTCTCCTGCTGTTTTCCCTGTTAGCTGCTCGTTCTGTCCCCGAGTCGGTAACTACTCTTCATTTGTTTGTGCCGTCTGAGCCATCTGCCCCCGGTCTCTGTTTATTTGCTCCTTTTTGCAAGCATTGTTCCTCCCAACCGCCCCTTTTTGCATCTTTTACTCCTCTTACTGCTCCATTTTTCCTCTTGGTCTCTTCTGTCAGTTATTCCCCCCCCCCTGGATTGCTCCGATCGAGCACCACACACGCACCACAACACTAACTCGCATGGGGGGCGGAGCTTGCTCGCGACTAAGATGGCTGCTTGAGCGCGAAGCTCCGCAAGTCCATCTAACGATCTGATAATTATCCGGAGTCTGAAGAGAGATTTTGACTTCCTCAGGGCAGATATCGTTGCCGGAGGAACTGTGGAACGGAATTTGCTGATTCCGACGTCTCTGCCTGCCCGGACGGCGTTGTGTGAGCTATCGGCAGCTGCGAGAGAGGAAGGCCTCGATCCCCGCGCTGCCGTACTGAGCTGAGGCGGCCTGGTGCACTGAGACGGGGCAGCGGCCTGCGCTTCGTGCCTGGTGACGGAGTGCAGCCCGTCCTGGTTGAGACGCGAACCCAGAGCGGAGCCCGCCAAGCCTACAGGGTACGTCCGCTAACCTTTGCTACCGGTAGGCGGGCCGTGTGGCGTGGCTACGATACTGGGGGAGAGTGCGGTGGCTCTCGAGGACACCATAACAGTTGCCGCAGACAGGGAGCGTTGGCCGGCTGAGCTGCCGCGCCGAGGCGAGAGGAGAGCCCTGCAGTGCGTCAGACCCGTGACTGGAGTCACCATCTGGTACTGTGCCTACCTGCTGCACGCACCAATTGAGGCTGAGCGGAGGGTGAGGCGCGCCTGCCGTTTTGGACTGCCGGGGAGCTGAGTGACCCTGCTGTGTCATTGCCGCCTGAAGTAGAGACACGAGCGACGACGGAACTGGGAGTTGTGTGTCCCCAGAGGGTTGGTTCTGAGTGGTAGCGGCTTGGCTTGGAGCCTTCGACTGCGTGACAGCGGTGATGGCTGGTGCTACTGTGAAACACTGATTCCCTTGGAGGTGCTTGGGCCGAATTTATTGAGGTGCTCCTCCCTGATGCGCGGAATTGATCTGGGGTACTCCCGCTAGGGAAGCGTTGCAACTTTGACGTGTGAGCACCACTAACACCACGGCTACGGTGGAGTGCTTTAGTTTGGCAGCAGTGATTTCTCGCCTTCCCTTACTGGATCCTTCCTGTGGCTGCGGACGTGGTGCCCTGAACCCTTGCCCTTATGATGAGCTACTTGGGATGGGTGCGGTCTCCTAAGATGCCGCGCGGAGAGTAATCAGAGTCAGTCTGTCGACTACTTGTCCCAACCACTTTCCATCTGCTACGAGATCTGTACTGTGGTGGAACTTTGACTCTGGTGGCCTGTGGCGGCTATACTGCTGGCTGCCTGGAGCGCCGGCCCTGGACAGATCACTTGACCTCAGCTGCTGCTGCCAGTGGTGAGCGGCGCGACACTGGTGTGGGGCGTAGTTTGGCAGAATATCAGGCCTGGTACAGCAGGAAAGCAACTCTGATGATGGGCAAGGTAGACCGAACGCAACCAAAGCTCACATTCGAATCAAAGAGATCTAAGGGGCGCGATACTACTGTGGACGACCGCGAAACTACACCAGAACCGCCTCCAGATGATACTGAGGGAGACATACGCACTATGCTCGCTGCGATGGAAAAAGGACTGCAAAGTAGCCTCTCAGTTCTTGGCACTAAGAGGGACTCTCTTTCCTATCGCATGGACAGAATGTCCGAGAGGTTGGATAAACACGCACAGCGCTTAGATATGACGGAACGCCGAGTCACGGAAGTCGAAGAAGCACAGACGTCGCTGGACGCCGGCCATAAGCAGTTGAGGAAAGTAATGCAGGTGCTTCAGGACAAAACGGAGGACCTGGAGGCAAGGTCTCGGCGCTGCAACCTCAGAATTACGGGCCTTCCGGAGTCTACCCCGACCGGCAATATGGAACAATTCGTAGAAAAATTACTTGTCACACTCCTTGGTAACAAGACTTTTTCACCCATGTTTGTGGTAGAAAGGGCGCACCGCTCCCTGGGTCCTTGTCTGGCGCCTGGCACTCCACCGCGACCTATCATAGCGAAGCTGCTTAACTATCGGGACAGAGACTCAGCACTGAAGGTTGCTAGAGACAGGCAACCACTGCAATATGAGGGCTCTACTATATCGCTGTTCCCCGACTTCACAATGAAAGTGCAGGAGGTGCGCCGGCAGTTTGCCCCTTTGAAGAAACAGCTCAGGGAGCATAACATCGACTACGCCATGCTCTACCCGGCCAGACTTCGGGTTAATCGTCAAGGCCAGTCACGCATCTTCACAGACCCGAAAGTCTTGCAGAAGGCTATGAAAGAATGGTCCAAAGACAAGCGTCGCAGCCCGGAGAGGGCCTCCTTGGAAGGAGCGGAGGGTGGCAGACTGGATGAACAGGACTGATACTTGAACTGCCCTATCCGCAGATAAGACTTTCACTCATGGGGCTGCTGCTGAAGGTCCGATTGGTCTTGTGTGGGGAATGTGAGCACTGAAATGCCCTTGTATCTTTTAACGTTTTTGCTATCAATGTAGGTTGTCTATACAGATACTGTTGGAGGCGGGAGGTGACTGCAGCTTTGGGTTCGCCGGGTTGTTGTCCATTGATGCTATGACACATGTAATTGGGTCGGAAATTGGCGATCCTATATCAGCTTCAGATGTTTCATATCCTGTTGATGGCTTGCGGAGCAGGGGCCAGATCTGGGCTTTTCCAGATTTCTAAGTGTAGAGCGTGCTACCTCTGCCCGCAAATGTTACACACATTTGGGGTACTGAGTATTGGGGGGAGGGACCTCATCTCGCTTTGTTGAGTTGTATACACTTGTTGTTGGATATTTTTTCTTTTTTTTCTTTTTTCAGGATGGTTCAGGAGGTCCGATTACTAGTTTTCCGTCTAGGCTCAGTTGGGGTCTGCCTGGCGTGGGTGGGGGGTGGGATGGGTTGGGTTGGGACTTTGTATGGCAGGACATTGTCTGTGGACACTACTCACTATATTCTTCAACAGCGCAGGTTGTAGGTTCCTATGGCTAACACAGATAGGTTGACACATGCTGGTGGTACAGCTGGTAGTTCTACCCGCATAGAGGTAACCCATGGTAAAATACGGGCTCTCACATGGAACGTGCGGGGTCTAAATGACCACAGGAAATTACGTAAGGTACTAGCATACTTGGCGAGGCACGAAATTGACGTTGCTTTATTGCAAGAAACACACTTACCAATTACCAGCCCCATGCTTCAGCGTAGGGGAGTTAAGGGTTTCGCGCATGCGGCGGGCTTTACCACGCATGCCCGAGGGGTGCTTACATGGGTCCGCCCTAAGGCATCACTCACGCTTGATCCTTTGGTTATGGATGTTGATGGCAGATTTGTGATCTCAAGATGTCGGGGGAGGGGGCTGGACATCCTTATCATTAATGTTTATGGACCCAACTATGATAATCCTGACTTTTATTCTGCTCCGTCTGATAGGGTGCGCAGTTTTGGGACAACGAGACAACTCTGGGGCGGCGACCTAAATTTAGTCCTAAACCCTGAACGGGATCGCTCGGGGGGGTCCGGCTAAGCAAGTCACAGCAGCGGCTAGGATGCTCTCAGATATCATGGTTCAAATGGACTTGCATAATGTGTGGAGGCAGAGGTTCCCTAACAAAGGGGGATATACTCATTATTCAGCATACCACGATCTACATACCCGTATAGACTACTGGTTGGCCTCCGGACAGTTGTGTGACCATATGAGAGCTTGCGAGGTTTTGCCCCGCACGCTTTCGGATCACTCCCCAGTTCTGGTGGTACTAGATGTCCCCTTGAAAACTATCCCCCCTTACACCTGGAGGTTCCCCCCATACTCATTGTTGGATGAGGTATTCAAGGCAGAGCTAGCTGAAGCGATTGAAACTTATTTTGATAAAAATGTGGGTTCTGTTGATAGCTTTCAGGTGGTATGGGAAGCATTCAAGGTGTATATACGCGGAGTCACCATGTCCAAGCACTCAGGGGTTCTGAAAGCACTGCACAAGAGGCTTACAGACTTGGAGGCCACATTGGCCAATCTAGAGACGCGACTGCAACATGGCGCAGATAACGAGGTACTGACTGAGTTCAAAACCCAACTGGGGGAGTTCCAAGACACGGCGGATGCTGAAATTAAGCATCTTGGTAAATACGCCACTGCTCGTACATATGGGGAGGGCGAGCGTCCAGGTAGGGGCTGGCTCAGTTATTAAAGAAGCGGCGTGGACACACTGCAGTAACTGAACTTAAATCAGCGGAAGGTGTTATACTCACCGAGGACACTACCATAGCAGAGAGATTTAAGCAGTTTTATTCGAGCCTCTATACTTCACGTAGTTCAGGCACGGAGGAGGATATTTTGGAATATTTAACATAATATATTAAGCTGCCCTGGCTGACTAACACACATTTCGAATTCTTGATGCGCCCGCTGGAGAAAGAGGAGATTCTCCTAGCCTTGGCCAATATGAAGTCCGGTAGGGCCCCGGGGATAGATGGCCTGACTGTAACCTTCTATAAGACATACCTGGACTTGTTGTTACCACACTTAATTACCCTATTTGAAGATATGTGTGAGTCGGTTACGATGCCGCCCACAATGAGAGAGGCAATAATAGTAGCTATACTTAAGCCGGGTAAACCTCCTGAGGAATGTTCGTCATACCGTCCACTCATTACTCAATGTTGACACTTAACTTTTTGCAAAGATCCTGGCGAATAGATTGGTCCCTCTGGTCCCAACGCTGGTAGCCCCAGAACAGGCAGGATTTGTTCCGGGTCGCAACCTTACTTATAATTTGCGCACGGTATTTGGCGCCCTCCAGCATACTAAACCGGACATTTCAGCAGTTGCTGTGTTTCTCGATATGGAGAAGGCCTTCGACTCTGTCGAATGGCCCTTCATGAGACAGGTTCTGCTACGGATGGGGCTGGGGGAGGTCTTCTTACAGTTGCTAGGGGTACTGTATAGTTCACCTACGGCCAGAATAAAAATTGGTGACCTGGTAACGGACTCTATCAGTATTACTAGGGGTACGCGTCAGGGTTGCCCGCTTTCCCCGATCCTTTATGCTCTGGTGGCTGAACCTTTAGCCTGCGCGCTCCGCGAAATACCATAGAAATAAAGGTATTCGCGTTCCGGGCTACGAACTTATAGTATCGACATACGCGGATTATATGCTCCTCTATATTAGTGAACCTGAGCGGCATCCGTCATCTGTTTTGCGAGAAATAGTTCGCTTTGGGAGGGTTGCGAGTTAATTGGTCAAAGCCAATCATTTTCCCTCTGACCCCATCCACGACACAATTTGACCCTGATTATCCGCTGCAGTGGACTACAGACCCAGTGCGGTATCTTGGTGTTCAGGTGGACTCTGAGGTTGTTTTTAGGGAAAATTACGGCGTGCTGGTAAGCAAACTTGAAGAGGACGTGGACAATTGGATTCGTTTGCCGTTGTCCCTCCTAGGTAGAATCTCTATAATGAAAATGGTTATACTCCCTCGGTTTCTGTTCCTTTTTACAAATATCCCAATGGTTCTTCCCAGTGTGTTGTTTAAGCGGCTCACCACTATTCTGGTAAAACTGGCCTGGGCGGGCAAACAACCGAGGGTTAAGTGGCAAATTCTCACGTTACCATACCACATGTGGGGACTAGGGGCGCCTGATTTAGATCTTTATTATAGAGCGGAGCAGTGTGCACATGCTTTTCTTTGGATGCATGGCTCGCCGGACATCCCTCATCTGCGCATTGAAAGGGAGGTTGCTTCCCCCCGCCCCTTGCCTACGCTACTTTTTTCGCCCCCTGACCGCAGGACTGGAATCATAGATTCGATCAATGCGACCTCTCATGCCTGGCATCACCTTCTAAAGATGCAAGCAGGGGCTATCCTGTACTCACCTTTTGCCCCGCTCGAGTGGTGTCATTGGTTACCGCCATGTAGAGACGGGGGCGTTGTGCGAGTGCTTAATTCCATTAAGATCAGTACTGTAGCATATTTATTTGAGGGTGGCACTGCAAAAACTTGGGACACCGTAACAGTAGGGGCGGACATGCCTACTCTTCTCACCAAGTTTCAATTTCATAGAACCAGACACGCACTACTTCAGCTATTAGGGACTGATTTGACGGAACCGCCTGAACTGACTGCCCTTTCATTAGTTATAAAAACTGACGCACCGACGAGACTAGTTTCTAAAATTTATAAACATACTATGGCCTATAAGGAGAATTATTATACGAAGGCCCGTTTGGCATGGCAAAGGGATCTAAATAAGGATATTGATGACGCTATGTGGTCGTACTGTTGCACTAATACGAAAAGAGTTTCCCTTACGACAGACACCGTCTGATACACTTCAAATATCTCAATAGAGTTTACTACACCCCGGAAAGACTTTGCAGGTACAATCTGAGGGAAGAATCGAGATGCGAGCGTTGCAATGAGCAGGTGGCTGACTTCATGCATTTGGCATGGCTTTGTCCGGGGGTTGCAAAATTTTGGGATTGTGTGTTTTCAGAAATGGCTGCAATCACAGGGCGTGCGCTTGAGCCGGAGCCAGAGCCGGCGCTGGCGGGCTACTCTAAACCTTTGCCTGCAGGGATTCGTAGGTTAGTGGACATGGGGCTTCTGATAGCCAAGCGCAGAGTAGCGATTTGTTGGTCAAAAGGACCGCTGCCTATGACGGCACAATGGGCATCTGATATGCTGTACTGTTGTACCCAAACGGAGTGCTTTAGCGAACTCCTCCCTCCCCGTAATAGGCCTAAGAACTTTTGGACGCAGTATAGTGCGTATAGAGCTGCTAAGGAGGGCGGTAATGAGGCTGCTGAGGGAGAGTGACATGCACTGAGTGTATACAATCACGTGGCATAGTCACTCTGAGGCGCACCATGGCATTGACGATCGCCCCATAGGGTGCCCGTTTGAAGCGTGGGGATTTGTGGAAGGCTGCTATTTTTAGTGATCATTTGAAAATGGGGGTATAATATTAAACACTTCGATTGTGGGTGAACCCGGACTGATACTGACATGATATGTTGTGCTACTGGTCTACTGTACTGTATTACCTTGGAACGCAAGTCTGTTAGTAATTACTGCAAATGTAATGTCATGCAAGTGGGAAAGTGTCCCTTGTTTACTGCGTTGTCAAGATTCGATGGTTTGAAATGCAAAATAAAGAAAATAAAAATAAAAAAATAAAAAAACACTAACTCGCATGCATGCTCCTCAACACACACTCACTCGGCAAGCACTCCACCGAGATCTAGGAACTAATACTCCAAATCACTGGACCTCCTCTTCCTCAACAAAACCTGGCTCAACCAGACATCGGCGCCAGACATCGCCACAACCATCCCTACTGGATACAAAATCCTGCATCAGGACTGATCCCATAAACAAGGAGGATCCCTTGCTTTCATTCCCAGAGACACCATCAAGTGTACTTCTTGAACGGACTGAGAAGCCACTTTTTTGGAACACATGCACTTCAAGCTTCAGACAGTAAAACCACTATTAAAAGAACCCTCTCATACCGGCCCACAGGATTTCGCACCCACTTAAGCAACCTCCGCACTGATCTCACCGCAGCCCTCGCCATTCCCCTAGGTGATCTCAAATTTCATCTCGACTACCCCACGGACCCCAATTCCACGGACTTGTTCTTAAGTCTACAGAACACTGGCCTTACCCAGCTCATACAAGGCCCTACCCACATTGCCAGACACACCCTGGAACCCATCTTCTCCTCCAGCAGCAAGGTTAAGGTCACCCACATCACTCCACCCACATGGATGGATAACTCCATCATCCACTTCCACATAACCCCTACAGAGTGTAGCAACAGCCCAAGCCGCTGCTGAAAGAAAGTTACAGAAACAGAATGGCTCAACGCTTGCCAACTGTATGACCCAGACCCCACCAACTACCTCCTCAACGACACAAACAACTTCAACAACTGTATAACCACCTGCATCAATGCCCTGGTGTCCCTGAAAAACACAAACGCAAAAGATCCAACAAACAAGCTAGCTGGTACAACGTTCACATCAGAGTTCAAAAGAGTTTCCAAACAACTCGAAAGGAAATGTAGAACCATGGCAATAAGAACCTACAAGGCTGCACGTAGACACTATCACCATCAAGTAAAAGAGACCAAGAAAAAAGGCTCTGACCCTTGGAATCAAATATAGCTCAAACAACTGCAAGGAACTTTGCCATTTTAAGGAATTCACCAACCTAACAGCCGCAACCCTCACCATAACCCCAACACAAGAACTCTGCAACAACCTCTACAACTTCTTTCACAAAAAAAATCACCAAGTTCTACAGCAACTTCGAACCCCAGCCACCCCCCCAATCGATTTACCCAGCCTGCTAACCTCATCAACCAAAAACATGGAACCCCCATCCATCGAGGACCCTGCAGCAATAAGACAGTCCACACAGGAGCGCCCACAGACCGCTGCCCCCACCATATCTACAACTTGGGAAAAGCCACACTCAGAGCTGCACTCATATCTCCATCATCAGCACCTCCCTCAAGACAGCCACCTTCCTAGATAGCTGGAGACACGCCAAAGTCACCGCCCTCCTCAAAAAATCTTCAGCCGACCCAGAAGAACTCGGCAACTACCGACCCATCTCGCTGCTTCCCTTCCCAGCCAAAGTCATTGAGAACACCATCAACAGACAACCTTCTGATCCCCTAGAACGCCAGAAACTCTTGGGACACCTCGCAATGAGGATTCTGAAACAACCACAGCATCGAAACAGCCCCCACCGCTGCCACAGACGACATACGCACCATCTTTGACCATGGACAGACCGCCACCCTCCTCCTCCTCTCCCAACACCGTCTACCACCACACACTCCTTGCCGGACTACAAACAAAGGAAATACAAGGACCAGCACTCAAATGGATAGCTTCCTTTCTATCTGTAAGAACACAGTGATCAGGATCACATTGTGCACATCAGAAACCAAAGAGCTTACCTGCAGAGTCCCACAGGGATCATTGCTCAGTACCACACTTTTTAACATGTACATGACTCCTCTGGCTTACATGATTGATCAGATCTCAAAGAAAACAAAATCATCTCCTATGTTGATGACACCCAGCTATTTTTTTTTTCCAACGCCACCACCAAGACAAATTTCAAAGAATGCATGACCAGCATGGCCAATTGGATGAAAGAAAAATGTATCAAGCTGAACACCAACAAAACTGAAGAACTGATCTTCAGGAATAAAAGCTCACCTTGGGACTCCACCTGGTGGCCCGCTGAACTTGTACCCACATCCACCCCAGGAACCTAGGCCTCATCCTGGACACCACCCTCACCAAGGAAGTCCCAAGTCAACGCCGTCACCTCCGCATGCTTTCACATCATCTGCATGCTACATAAAATCTTCAAGTGGCTCCCACTGGACACCAGACGTACCATCACACAGGCCCTAATCACAAGCGTATTGGACTACAGCAATGCACTCTACGCCAGCATACTTACCCATCTTCTTCACAGACTTTAAACCATCCAAAATCTGATGCCAGACTCGTCCTCGACCTCCTGCCCTGATCCTAGACCACACCATCTCACCAGAGAGCCCCATCTAAAAGCGCTGCCAGTTCAAACTTCTCACACACGCATTTAAGTCACTACACAACATAGGACCTGCATACCTTAATCACCAGCTTCACCTCCACCAACCCACAGACAACTTCGCTCAGCATCCTTCTCACTCGCACACACCCCACATCCACAGAAGATGAACGGGAGGTTTATCATTCTCCTGCCAAGCCATCAAATCCTGGAACGACCTCCCCCAACACATCAGGGCCTACTCCTCACTTCCTGAATTCAGCAAGAAGATGAAAACCTGGCTTTTCAATTAGCCCTCTTAAGTGTCCATCAAGACTGTCTCCACACAGAACCAGTGTCACCACATGCCTACTCTCACTTACTCCATGCCTGGATACCCTCGTGGGTGACAAGCAGCACTCTGCAAATCCACCTTGCATTACATTACAGTTATATGGGGCAGTGACCTGAAAGCTGCCCTCCAACCTGGGCTTGATCATACTGGTGCCACACCCACGCCCGGACCAGACTCCAAGACATTATGGCTCAATTTGAGCTATTGGACTCTACCGCGAACATCACCCTAACTCCAGTGACTTCTCATATTTCTCAGCGGTGCATGGCTCCCACTCTACACTGGACTACTGGCTGGGCTCTTAGGATACACAAGGAGATGATGGAAGGAGTGCTGAAACTTTTCAAACACTCACCCTTAGGATGGACTGACTACATAGTTTACCTTGCGAGAACCTGCTCTGACCACTCACCTTGCGAATCCCCTGCACAACCCGCCATTGGGGATTGTGCAGCCCACAGACCTGCTTGATCCGGTATTCACATCAGAGATTAGAGCAGCTATTCTTTCTTATTTTTAGATCAATATGAAAGTGGTCTCCACTATGGCCAGGTTATGAGATGCCTTGAAAGCAGTAATTCGAGGTGAATGTATATCGAAGGCCCATGGCGTACTCAAATCAATACGAACGGCCCTCACCAAATTAGAGTACGACCAGAGGAGACTAGTCTAACCGCCCTTAACCTTAAACATGTTGAATTTTGGGAAGAGGATGAGAGCAAGATTAGATTCCTAAACAAATACACAACAGCTAGATGCTATGGAGAGGGGATAGACCAGTGAAAACGCTGGTGGGGCTGATTCACCCACCGTGGGCAGCATTAGACATAACTAGGATCTACACCTCAGATGAAAGACCCCTGTACACCCCCACAGAGATCATAAATGTGTCCCAACACTACTATTCAGAGCGCTTTACAACAAAAACTAACCCTGCATTTGACATTCATGCATCCTTAAATAGGGCAAATCTGGCCTGGCTGCAGCTTCATCAACACAAGCCCCTATGCCAGTCAATTAGGGTGCAAGAAATCAAAGAGGGTCATACGATCTATGAGAAACAGTAAAAAAAAAAGACAAAATCAAATTAATAAATTAATAAAGTAAGTTGCCACTGCCACAATAGGATGAACAATCGAGCAACAACAAAATAAAAATGCTCCATTGCTCTAAATGGATTTTCAAAGCAAAATAAGAATCCAAGGAACAACATAAAAACGTCTCAGAATTCAGCAACACAGAGTGCACCACCACCGTCACCCGGTCTCTGTGCCATGGAAGATGGGATGCTGAGTTACCAACTTTATTTTCTTAACCTTTTTTTTTGCATTTTATATATTTCAATACAACATAAAGTGCATAGTAACCGGTGCCTTTGTTACAATCAAAGAATGTAGGTACACAACCACCCCTCCAGTATATCGGAATAATCTCTCTGGCTGTCAATTTATAGCAATATGGACCCAAACCAAGGTACACAACAACTTCCGTTCATGCATATATGGTGAGGTCAATGTCCCATTTAGCTCTGATCTTCCCCATCTGATTCCAAATCTGCTGCAACATATTCATTAGAGGCAATTAACATTACACTCCATGCCTCCAAATCCTCCGTGACTTTATAGTCTGTGCAAGAGAGCTTCACATGATGTTACTCAGCAATATCCCATTCGAAAACATCTTTTACCCATAAACTCACACTTGGGAGACTTGGACCCATCCATCCTATCGCTATCCTTTATTTCGCAAGGAGCAATGTCAATTGAAGGAGTTTATATGACATCCTGCGTCCCTTGGGTCTCCTGATCCCACCCAATAGACAGGCACTAGGAGTAAGGGGGACAACAATGCCCACTACGTCAGAGACACGAGGTACCACCAATTCCCAGAATTTATATATCTCTACACAGTGCCATGCAAGATGTAAGAAAGTGGCACCGTCTTCCCCGCAGCGGGGACGACATGCCCCTCTACTCGGGTCAATGCTATTGAGCCTGGCTGGTGTCATGCAAGTACTGTGTAAGGTCTGAATAGTTAAAATGGATTAGTTTAAACAGATTATTGGAAGACACTTTTTTTTTACTAGATTACATGCATGATGCCAATCCGCATCTTCAGAGGCCCTCCTAATTCCATCTCCCATTCGACTCTCACCTTATGATCTCTATTCATTTGGTCCTAGCAGAGGGCCCTGTAGAAGAGGGAAATGAGATGTCTACCGTCCCCCCATCGGAGTAAACCCCTGAGTGTGTGAAGGTGGTTGCACTGCTGGGTATGTACTCCAGAGCTCCTTCATCGTATTATCCAATTTAGAAAATTGTAAGAATTGCTCCTGCCCCACTTCGAATGTATCCTGTGCCTCATGCAATGTGATTAAAGTTTCCTGGGGTATAGATCTGCGCCACACAACAGCCGCCTACTCTCCACCTGACCATGGACATATACCAGTCAATAGAGTTGAAGGGCTCTAAGTCCTATATGGCTAACGTCATCCCCTCTACCATGCCTTGGAGGAGTCGCTTCTTAGTTACTAACTTTAACTAAGATCTACACAAATTAAGATCCTGACTCTGGGCAATGAAGAAATTGCAACCAAAAACCATTTGTCCCAAGTAACTTGAGCCTCCACCATCAACATGAAAAATAGTAAGAGATCTCAGCATGAATACGGACTTCAACTGTTCAGTAATCCCACAAGTGAACCAAGTCACAAGAATGACCGTGAACAGCAAGATATCAGCAGACAGACTGCATGCCATGATTGTGCTCATCATGTAGCACTTAGAGTGCAAATATTCGAATTGCCAGTGCTTTTGTTTTTTTACTTCGTAGATTGCTGAGCAACTAAAACTCTGCAGCAAGAAAGTGGCTACAACTTTGTTTTTGGAACGCACGAAGCCTGTGGCTCCAAGCGCTACACTTGATCCAAATGGTCAGATGCACTGAATTCAAGTCAATCTGCATCACCGCCAGGAACATCCAAGGCACAGACTATTCAAGAGAAGGTCAAAAGCTACTCACAGAAAAGGATGCTTATTAGGCTAGTACATCAATTCCAGCTACAAGAATGGCACTGAAGGAATTGTATTTCCTGTACAAGCGGCAACATTATGAATCTACCACACAATGACAAAAAACCTTCAAAAGAATGAAAAGTTCAGGAACAAAGACCTGGCTCTTTCCGAACTAATGATGTAGAATCACAATACTGTTTTTGCTCTGTAAAAGGTGAATAATTAAAGAACTGTAACAATAGCTGGAAGCACAGCAGGGACTACATCTATAAAAACTAACCAAACAACTGTAACCACAGCTACCACAATGATCGGGATATCAGCAGCAACCTCCACTTTTACCACAGCAAAGACCCCAGTTGCCATTAAGAAAGAGAATACCAGTAACAACATTTACAACAACAGAAGCAACAACAGCGGTCAGCATAGCAGAAAGCACACCAGCACCTCACCAAACCTGCTAATCATATTTTTTACTTTAGCACTGCTCTACTTTAAACAATATTACATGGAAGCACCAAATACCTACTATCTGGGAAAACTCCTTATCCCAACTTCGACTATATCCAGAGACTGCAGGATACATTGTTTGTATCAGATATTCATGCTACAATAGAGACTTACTTGGAAAATAACTGGGAATTAACAGGTAACAGAGCAAATGAGTTGGGATCTTTGAAGGTGGGTTTAAGGAGAGAATGTATGAATAAGATACACAAGTGACAAAACATAATGCAACAAGAACAACGGCTGGCGCAACTACAGAAACAAGATGTTGGGGACTCATTACAAAGGGGGTATTAATACCAGAGTCAAGGGGTTCTGTGGGGGCTTGGGATGCACCAGGCAAATTTACTCGCAGTGAATATAGACAGAAACTGCATGGGGATGGATAAAGGTCTGGGAGACTTCTTGTTTGGTTTCTGAAAAGAGAACGACCCTCAGCTTGAATACGGATCCTGGAAAGACCGGATGAAATACTAGCAGTGACACAAAGGGGATTATTGATACCCTCTCTCAATATATGACAAACTTGTATGAAAGACGTGTCAAACGATGAGGAGGTGCTGTGGGAGTTCCTGAGGTTTGAACAGATACCAAGACTTAGCACTGGTCAGACTACTGAACTGGAGTTAGATCTCCAGAATGAAGAACAAC